>QDHC01004736.1:3380-96046 GCA_013186455.1 Papilio dardanus tibullus | reverse complement strand
ATATTTGTTTTGGGTAAATCAATTTGGTGTTACGATTATTTTTTTTGGTGGTCGTTTTATATTTTCCCTTTTTTTTTTAAAGAAATGTTATGTGTTTTGTTTATTGTAGGGTTCTGTATTTAAATAAGTTATAAGAGTAGCTGTCGACCGCGACTTTTGCAAGGAACTAAAAGTAACATAGTAAGAGCGTCGGTAGCTTAGGGGTTTAGTTCTTGACTTGCAGGTCCCGAGTTCGAATACCGCTATCTACAAATGTTTTTCGATTTTCATATGTACATATTTACCGACGCTCATAGGTGAAGGAAAACATCGTGATGTCTGCACATATCGGCGAAGAAATTCAAAGATATGTGTATTCACGCAAAATACGCGCTAGCTGTGGAGTTGCGGAAAATGGAGCCCATCATGGGTCAAAATCAAATCAAAATTGAATCTATTTGCGTCACGATATTTTTTGAAATATAAAAATATTATCAATAGTTACTTCAATCACGATTGCATCGCACGATTAACTCTATTGTGCTTGTTGAGATAATATTGCGTCTAACTGTACTCGTTCGGTTTGTAGACAAATAAGGAGGGTCGTGTTCGGCCATAGAAACAGCGAATACATTATCAACCGACTACGAAAAGGATTAGATTCTCAATTCGTCTGTATTTTTTTTATTACAACTAATTGTTGTGCGCGACTTCGTCCGCGTGAAAGTAATGCCTATGTCACTCGAGGATGTAGCTTTCTAATGGTGAAAGAATTTTTGAAATCTACCCAGTACTTCTTGAGTTATTTAAATACATACAAAAATACAAAGTTTCTCTCTTTATAATATTAGTATAGAAGTGGCAAACGAACAAGCGGCGTGGATACGTTGAAATTGCAAAGCGACCGCTGCAAATAGACATCTGCAATTGCAGATGTGTTGCCTAGCCTTAATCTACGGAGGAGACGCACAGCAAGATAATTCCCTCTTGCTGTGCGTTTATATTATTACATTGAGTGGCGGTCACAAGAACATATCTTACTCAATCTCTTTGAAAAAATAGAGATAGTATATTTATCAGGATTAGGTCGGGATGACGCGATATCGTAAAGTATGAAGAGATTTCTTATTGGAGACCAAGGTCCACTTCGGGTCATCGTGTCACCCTAGTTAGTTATTTGTCATATGCTTTGGCCTTAGAAAACTCACGGTTACAGACTCTTAAGCTATTTTTTTGCTTAATTGGTCGCTTAAAGAATAAAATTAGAGGAAAACTGAAGCTAAGAAATACACACGCTTCGAGTCAAAATGAATATTGCTTCAAACGCATTCGTGATATAAGGATTTAAATAATACTAGCACGTTTATTTAACCCAAAAATAAAAAAATCTCTATTATTCTGAATCAATTCAAATAACGTTACTTTTTAACCTTTCATAACTTGATATAGATATCTGTTTATCAAATATAAACAGATTTTAAAACTAATACATAGGTTCCCGCTCAGCTTGTAAAATCGCTTATTTAATGACCATAACAAACGAGTTGCGTCTGATAGACCGCTACGTTGGTTTCCCATGATACACCAGTTGTTGTGTCCTGCGCCTGCGCCGGTCCAATCAGGAATTATGTTTATGACAACCATTACTATAGGAACTAGTTTTTTCTATTATTATTAAAGATATATTCGTGTTTTTGCATTATCTAGGCAATAAACTATTAGTAAGCCATTGATATACTTACGCAATAGAATCATATATGGCGATGACGCGGAATATACGATCCTTTATGCGGCATTGTGTACGAAGAGCCTAATAAACAAGCTCGTCATATCTGGTACGGTGTTTACATATCGACGAAGAAATTCAATATGTGTGTATACACGCAAAATACGCGCTAGTCGTGGAGTTGCGGAAAATGGAGCCCATCATGGGTCGAACTACTATTACTAAGGTGTTTATATTTTAGCTTGGAAAATAAAATTAAGTTTCTATTGTCTGTACGTTTCCAATATTGTTAAGAGATAGTTTTCTAAAAAGGCAAAATAGCTACGATTGTCATTGAATTTTTTGATATAACCCCTATGACCTTGTCCATCGGGGCATATTTTAACCCTCTATAGCGTCCGTAATCTATAATCTATACTAATATTATAAAGAGAGAAACTTTGTCTTTTTGTATTTTTGTTTGTATTGAAATAACTCAAGAATTACTGGGCCGATTTCAAAAATTCTTTCACTATAAAAAAGCTACATTATCCCCGAGTAACATAGGCTATAATATATAATTCCACGCGGACGAAGTCGCGCACAACAGCTAGTAATGTTATAAAAGGTATGTATCTATTTTTTTTATATTATAAAGCAAGCGGCTACCTGAATTCGCTAAAATAGCGAAGCGACCGTTGTCTTTAGACATCTGCGATTGCAGATGCGTTGCCTACCAATCTTCAGAGGAGACACACAGCAAAAGGAGAATTCCTTTTCCTACGCGTCCCCTCCCCCGGAAAATCCACTGTTTTAAAATAACTCTTCATTATTAGAAAGCAACGTTAAAGGGTTAAAGATAAGTTGCAAGCACTAGGTAAATATAGAGCAAAACTATGTTACAAGTAATTGTGTACTATCTGGTGTGCGCGACTTCGTCCGCGTTGATTTAAATAATATAGCCTATGTTACTCGAGGATAATATAGCTTTCTAATGGTGAAAGAATTTTTGAAATCGGCCCAGTAGTTCTTGAGTTATTTCAATACAAACAAAAATACAAAAATATAAAGTTTCTCTCTTTATAATATTAGTATAGGTAGGTCCCCAATTTAAAACTAGGCCGTTTAGTTAAGTCCTGTTAAGATTGTTAAACTTGTGTACCATTTTACAAATTAAGTAAACACTTAGAAAACACGGCGTGGATAATCATCAATGCCGGTCCGGATTTCACGCTGATTATTATAAACAGATAAACGAATAGGTAATTTCAACCTTAGGCCCTTCTAATAGAGTTCATTTTGTAATGTATTTTCGTTTGACTTTTTTGTCCTCTAACTGTAACTTTTACATAATACGGTCTCATTAATTGTGTTGTATGGTCGATGTAGATGTGGATTCAATGACGCGGAACTTTTTTTTTTATGTTGGAGAAAGCTGTGACTCTTCCCATTGTATACGAATAGATGCGAAGTATACAGACTGATTTTTATTGTATACATTCTTGTTGATAATAAATCTTTTCCTTTATTAACTAGCTCTTGTGCGCGACTTCGTCCATGTGGAATTGATAATTATAGCGTATGTTACTCGGGGATAATGTAGCTTTCTAATGGTGAAAGAATTTTTGAAATTGGCCCAGTAGTTATTGAGTTATTTCAATATATACAAAAATTCAAAAATACAAAGTTTCTCTCTTTAAAATATTAGTATAGATAAACAGACTTGATCTTCATCCTGACCTTGTATGGAGGGTCAGCACAGTATGTATTACTACATTACGCCAAATATCTGTATCTACCCCTTTCTTAAACATAACCCCTTTTAAATATCCAAAAGACTTTTTAAGACGCTGTGTTATATCTAAATGTCGTTTCAGAATTCTACCGTAAAGCCTTAAACACACTAGGATAGGATTTAAGTCGAGTAGCAAGTAATTTAGTAATTAAACGTGTCCGAACAGTAACATTTTTTTTTTATATGAGAAGGGGGCAAACGAGCGGCTAGATCACCGAGGTGATCTTCGACGCCCATGGACATTTGCAACAAAAGTACAGTAGATTAGTAAATCTTTTGTTCGGATACTTATTACTTCTTACTCGATTAAAATACTATCCTGGCGCGAACAAGGATAAAGGGTCAGGCGTGTTTTTGTTTTGGTGACTAATTATGTTTTAAACTCGTTTTTTTTTGGTATTCATTTAGTGTACCGAATTTTGCATAATTGTACCCCGCAGTGACGTGGTCCGAGCGTACCAGACAGGTCCGCACCGTTATACCTGAACAGTGTTCGGGGGTATAACCTGATTACACTTAAAGCCAAGAAAAAGGATACAGTAATTAATATTTTATTTACCTAACTAACTTAAACTAGTCGGTATTAACACCGAAATACATGTAAGTTAAGCTGTATTTAATCTATACTAATATAAACTTTGTATTATTGTATTATTATATGAAGTAACTCAAGAACTACTGGGCCGATTTCAAAAAATCTTTCTTCATTAGAAAGCTACATTATCCCCGAGTAATATAGGCTATATTTTTAAATTTCAGACGGACGAAGTCGCGAACAACAGCTAGTTAATTGTTTTATTTCCATTTGCGCTAGTAATTACAAAGTTATTTGACTGCCGATTTCAGATGAATAACACATTTTTAAAATCGATATAAGACAGAGAATTAATAAAAAATGACAATAATCAAAATCGGTTCAGTCGCTTTGGTTATATTTGAAAAATAATTCGTTTCTACTAGAAAAAACCAACAAGCAACAAGAAAAAACAAATATTAAAATCAGTAAAAAATGGTTACTTTATTTTGCAATTCAGTGTACGTTATGCAAGAGTTTTTGCAGTACATCGGGTGAATGTCCTGCCCTGGTACGGACCTAAATCAAATGGAATTGATTAAGACGGCTTCACTGACAGGTTCGTGGCCTGTCGGTCACTGGACCCAGTGTTCCTTGTAAGTAGTCACTTAAGATATATTTGTATTAATTCTTAGCAGAATAAAAATATACATTCGAACCTGTATAAGCGAGGGTCCAAGAGACACACACACACATATCGGCGAAGACATTCATTACGTGTGAAGTCGACCCGCACTGGGCCAGAGTGGTTGACAATGGCCTAGTCACCCCGTAGGGCAGGGTCCGCGCCCCTCGGTGGGCTGGGGACTAATAGTGAGCTGGTGATAATGATTATAGAGATTTCTCTCTAATACGAGTTTCTTACTCATAGCGGTAGCTCCTGGAGACCAAAGAATGACTATCGCTTAAAGAGGTTTATCGTTTATCCAGGTTTGAGTAGTTGTAGATATAGAATGATTGACGAACTTATAAAGAACCTATTTCTGATGGTTGTTGGATTAACTTTTGCCCGCGACTTCGTCTTGGAATTAAAAAAATCTTTATATGGCTTATGTGTTCGCCCAGACTATGTAAAACAATTTTTGTTGTGTCGATAATATTGCAATTGAGTGTACAAAAAATTACTCATTAAAAATGAATTTCATCAAATGACTAATTTGTTTCAATTTATCTTTTTTAATTTCTGCATGGACAAGATTTATTAAAAACGTCTGATATATTTTTTTTATTTTGTAAAAAGATACCTTGTTTAGACTTGTTTTCGATGCAACATTTCCCGTCAATTTCCGGGAACAACATCTGCTCGAGTGCGCTGTTTTTAACAACGTTCGACATACAAACCGGTCTTATGTTTCCACTGCCAAAAAATAAGGCTCTTCATAAACAATACTACCCAAATGTGCGACTTAAATGTCTTAGTTTCACGCTATAGTATCTCATAGACGTTCACAGCTTTTGTTTTAATCTTATAAAGTGGCAAACGAGCAAACAATCTGGATTCGTTGAAATAGCGAAGCGACCGCTGCCCATAGACAACTGAAATTGCTGATTTGTTGCCTACCATTAATATCGGTGGAGACGCACGTGACGAGGATAATTCCTCTTCCTATGCGTCTCTCCTGTCAAATCCACTTCTCCTTCCTATTATATCCATGTAATAAAAGTATAAGAAGGGGGATTAAAATTAGTGTATTAGAGAGAAACCTCTATGAGCGAGTCAAATATAGTACAAATATTTATTTTATTTTCCTAACATAGTACAAATAATTCACAACGCTAATAACTATAGTCATTTATTCACGACTATTTATTTATCTTAAAGATTAATTAACATTCCGAAGTAATCTTCGGATTTCAAGCAAAAAATAAAAAAGTTTAAAAACGTTTAGCGAAGCAGGCTATCTGGATTGCTGTTCTTTAATTCCTTCCTGGATCTAGTTTTTAGATGGTACAAGAACAGAAGAGAATATAGCAACACAGTTATAGTAAAAAAAAAAATCTAGCAAACAACCAAGCGACCACCTGAATTCACTAAGAAAGCTGAAATGCACCAAATGATGCTGCCCTTTATACCTTCCAGGGAAGTCCAGGAAAAGAAGTGCCTTAAAAAGGTTAAATGTTTTGACCCATGATGGGCTCCATTTTCCGCAACTCCACGACTAGTGCGTATTTTGCGTATAGAAGTGCCTTATAAATCTTTTACCTAAGAAGTAAATGATGGTAAGAGATGAGTAAAATTAGGTCTGAATTATGCCTAACTTCAACCGTGTCTGTTTGTTGTTAGTTATCTTTAAAGCAATTAGTTCTAGTATGCATTTATTAGAATAATAAGCCCGTATTACTTCCTGATGAATCTCTAATTACATTTCTTCCGGTATTGAATGTTTACATCAGTAGTTTTTATCCAAATCGCTCCGCTTATGTTTTACAACATACGTCGTACTGAGAATTGATTGAGATGAGGGTTTAATTTAACGTTAACTACCATTTAACGGGTCTCCTACTTTAATAGGTGCTGGTTTCGAACGTGTGAAACATTACGTCATTGGCCATCAAGATTTAAAGAAGAAGGGTTTATATTTTGAATACGTAGCTGTCTGTGTTTATTACTAGTGGATATGGCAGGGGAGGGGACGTATAGGAAGAGGAATTATCCTCTTGCTGTGCGTTACCTCCTCCGTAGATAAAGAGTAAGCAACGCATTCTGTAATTACAGATGTCTATGGGCAGCGGTCGCTTCGCTGTTTAAGAGAATCTAGGTGGCCGCTTGTTCGTTTGCCACTTTATAATATAAAAAAGCAGTTGTGTGCAACTTCGTCCGCGTGGAATTAAATAATATAGCCTATGTTACTCGGGGATAATGTAGCTTTCTAACAGTGAAAGATTTTTTCAAATCGGCCTAGTAGTTCTTGAGTTATTTCAATACATACAAAAAATCAAAAATACAATGTTTCTCTCTTTATAATATTAGTATAGATTGTAGCAAGTAATTTATTAACTAAACGTGTCAGAACAGCAACATTTTAGTAGAGTAGGTTAGTAAATCCTTTGTTCGGATACTTGTTACTCAACTAAAATACTATCTTGGTGCGAACAAAGCTTAAGAATTAGTTTAGTTGTAGGTTTAAGTGATAACTTTTGCTAGAGTTTGTAAGTAGGTAGCCTAAACGGCTAAATTTATAAGTAGGTAAAAGTTTTAGGGTGACATCTGATTCATATTCTTCTCAATAGTGTCATAGCATGGTACGATTATATTTGGCACTAATTTACTATGAAGACGAAATGCAAAGATATATTATTCTTTCTCTACCAATTTATTTTAGTAGGTTACTAATTGAGGTTATATGACGCAAGCGTGTTAGTTTAACAAGCAACATGACAACAATAACAGTTCGAGCGCGTTTACCGTTGCTTGAATACATTATCTATACTTCCAAACGGAAGTAACAAAATTAAGTCAAACCACATGTTTTACCGATACAAAAGATTGGACATTATTATAAACAAACGTTTATAATAATGTCCAATCTTTTGTATCGGTAAAACATGTGGTTTGACTTAATTTTGTAATTTAGAATTTGCTTTATTCGTAAATTAACTTAAATAATGACATCTCAATTTTACGTGTTTATGAAAACTAATATTATAAAGAGCTAAGATTTGTATGTATTGAAATAACTCAAAAACTACTGGACTAATTTCAAAAGAGTTATGAATAGTATAGTAATTTGTAATCTGAAGTAATCATTAACTATTACCACAGATAGTACAATATTTAAATTAGGTAAAAAGATCTTTACTACGGGATAGGACCCTGTGCTTTGTATTTAGTTAACATTTACGTAATGATGACACAATAGTATATATTTATAGTCAAAGCTCAGTTAACAAGTCTCAAGCTTCAATGTCGATCCAAACACGACTAAATCAACAATAACGTATTATGGTAAATAAGTTTGAATAAGATTCTAAGGTGACAAGGTTGTTTGAAATAATACGCTGCATTTCTGAGAGAATGAAACTTCGTCAGCTGATGGAGATTAAAGACTATTTTATGTTAAGCCTTGTTCGCACTAGGATAGTATTTTAGTCGAGTAGCAAATAGCATTTATCCGAACAAAATATTTACTACTGTTCGGACTCGTTTACGCCTTAATCTACGCACTAGGGTAGTAATTTAGTAACTAAACGTGTCCGAACAGCAACATTTTAGTAGAATAGATTAGTAAGTCCTTTGTTCGGATAGCCTTGCTACTTGCTACTCGACTAAAATACTATCCCAGTACATACAATTGATTAGACATTGCATCGTGGTAATCGTTATGTTTATTTGGTCTGAAAACTTAAGGCGTAAAATTTTCTGCTAAGCAATACACATCTTATTTTCTTAAGTTAAGTTTTGCTAAGTAAGAAAAGTGAATTTCTCGTCTATAAAACACAATATAGTTGTTAAGACTTCTATGCTCAAGTCATTACTTCATTAATAAGTAACTAAGCAACAAGTAATAACTCGTTTATAAATACGACGGTAAGTCTCAGAGACTTACACATTTAATTTGTATCGCCGATAGTAGTATTATATTGCGTAAGCGAATTAAGAGACTGAAATTGCGTTGCTTAGCTTCCTGTGCGAAGGGCTTTACAGTACTTTTAGTACAGTTCAGTCAACAACTGTAATAAAAATGTCACATTAAATTCGATACATTCGATGCATACGACTGTACACGGCCTTGCGGCTTGCAGTAAAAGTTGCATGACTTGATTAGAGTGAGTTCATTGAATTAATTCAATGAATTATTACAAAAAAAATATTTATTTGTAACTAAAAGTTTTAGACTGACACGTCTGACACGAAGGTCGATTATAAAGCGCCGTCGTATGAGTTACATGGTTTTATTCTATCTCAGCGCTTTTTAAGCGCGCGTTGAAAAAACGCTCGAGCGAATGTAGGCACAGATTAATAAGTAAATGAATAATATTTTATACTCTGTTTAAATTACCCGTCATTCAAAAATTTCAGCTGATTAAACATATAAAAAGTTTGCGCAATTCTTTATTTTCCTACATAACCATAAATACATACCAAATTCAGAATAAGGTTTTTTGGTCCTTCGAGCCGGCACACTCGAGTAAGTAAGTCTAATAATATGTCATGTTGCGAGCTGTCACTGTTAGTTACTAAGTCAAAAATAAGTCTCTAAATAACTGTTTATTATTTAGTTTTTTTTAATGATATTAGTATTTTTTAATGATACAATATCCGTTTAATGATGAAAGAATGAGGCCGCATGCTCATCGGATGTAATCATTAATCCGTTACAAGGCAAATCAATGATCCGAGTTATTTTGAATCATTAATATCAAATTATAAGTAACATATGCGTTATTACCACTGTACACGCATTAAAGCCTTGTTCGCACCACGATATTATTTTAGTCGAGTAGCAAGTAGCATTTATCTGAACAAAGGATTTACTACTGTTCGGACTCGTTTAAGCCTAAACCTACGTACTAGGGTAGTAACTTAGTAACTAAACGTGTTCGAACGGCAACATTTTAGTAGAATAGATTAGTAAATCCTTTGTTCGGATACTTGCTACTTGCTACTCGACTAGAATACTATCCTAGTGTGTACAAACCTTATGATGTACTAGCTAGCGCCCGCGACTCCGTACGGGATTAAACATGTTAGTAGAACTAGTCTTCCAGACTATGTTACATCCTTGCAAAATCTCATCGAGATCCGTTAAGCCGTTCTGGAGATACCTTTAAACAAACATACTTAAGTTGTTACAAATGGTAGAATTATTATTATAAGACAACAAAGGACCCCTTTAAAGGTATAAGTCAGGGTTTCCCAAACTGTGAGTCGCGACGGCCCAGGGCCTCGTGACATAGTCACAAGGGCGTCTCATAAATAAAAAATAGATATGACCCAATCGCGTTTTTTTGATAACCTGTTACTAGGCTGGTACTAAAAAGGGAAAGTATTTTTGGGGCTTTGAGGTAAAGTCCTGAGGGCGTCACACTATAAATAAGTCTGGGAAGCCCTCGTATAAGCTGTTCTTTACATATTTTTAGCTCGACATAAAGTAGGAGACCTCCCACGCTTAGTAAAAACCTTCGAGAATATTTAACATTGATAGTGGAGACAATATGGTACCTACGTTGCTTGTTTACATTTTACGATCGTCGGGTAGTTTGCGAAATTGCCAGTGCTATTACATGACCCATTTATGTTGCAGCGTAGAAAGAGAAAGACATAGAAATATCTATAGCGTATACGGTTGAGGGACAAAAGATGCCTTAGACTACGTCAAACGTATGTTATGTATGCATCACTTTACGGTTTTAAACCAATAACATCATGTCTCAAGCCTTTGTCTGGGACGTATAAAAAATTAGTTCAGCGAAAATACGCTTGGAGCGCCACAATACTATACGATACGTCACATTTATTTGGGTCTTATTTCTGGACCCAAACAAACAAAATCGCATACGTAGAAAGGGACCAAAGATCTATGTCACTGTCTTTGTCACGTTACGTATATTTCGCATAAATGTGTCTGAGTCGCTGTCAGTCTGACATATGTCATGTCTCATCTGCTTCTTTTTAATCTACGTGTTGCAGTAACCCTGCATTCATACGGACGTTTTTTTAACGCTTTCATTACGAACATTGTAAAATCAACCTTGTTCTGTTCAACCAGGGGTCAAAATGCAATGCTACGGAATTGCGATTTCTAAGCGCCTCCGCCTGAACATGGAGCTGCATTTGTTTTGTCTTAACACTTTTTTACCGCATGGGGAGTAACATTTCGAGATACGAATTGTCTGGAGGATGATTGTAGAGACGTAGCGAATTTGTTTTCAGAATCGTATGCTATCGGATAAAAGGACTTTTTATATAAAATCTTAGAAATACAATGATTAATGTACGATTTAAGCAACGGAAGAACGAATCAGTCATTTCTATGGAATGATGATGCTCAAAGATGCATTTTTTGTATTTTATGAGCTTTTTTACCAGTGCAGTAAAACATAATAACAAATATATACAACGTGTCCTATTATTCAACGGTAAGGCAGTCTCAGTGCATCCTCAGATCGGTACAAGTCTGATAGTAAAATAAACCATTCTCAATATCCATTTTAAATTTATTGTATACTAGCTGTTGTGCGCGACTTCGTTCGCGTGGAATTAAAAAATATAGCCTATGTTACACGGGGATAACGTAGCTTTCTAATGGTGAAAGAATTTTTGAAATCGGCCCAGTAGTTCTTTAGTTATTTCAATACAAACAAAAATACAAAGTTTCTCTCTTTATAATATTAGTATAGATGGAAACAACGGAATTTATGTATTAAATTGCAATGATTGTTTGAATTTATTTTTATTACCACAATGAAACATCGGTAAAGACACTCTTGAGTTTGAACTATGTACATGGGATCGGTGACTCAGAAGTTAAGTATTAAGTTCCTTCAAGTCTCATCAAAATTCCTTTCTCTTAATATTGGTTACTTAAAATCATTTAACGTCAGTTACTTGTCCTTTTTTATGATATTTGAAGGTCAAGAATATGACCTTGACGTCACTGAACCCTGTTTAATTGATTATAAAAGATCTTTTTTAATCTTGTCTTAAGCCAATATTGGCTTTTGTATGTGTTTGACAGACTTACATCAATATAAAGATTTTTGTTATTGTATTAATTGAATTACACACACATACACACAATATTTTTGGATGTATATGTAGATGTAGAAGCGAGAGACGAGACGATCGAGCCATTGAAGGTCCGTTGTCTCTGCCCTTCTTGAAGGCTTGAATTAGGTTGTATAGGAAAAATCGAAAATCGTAATACTCGTACATGGTGTTGATCGAACCTAAAACCTGGAGGTTAATAGACAATTGCAATCACTGAGCACCCAGGGCCCCCGTAAGGGTTACTGGAGTGCGCAAAAAAGGACTTTAGCGCCCTTAAGCATTATTAATTAATGTTTTTTTTTTTAAGTAGGTACTTAGGTGCTTGAAATAAAGCAAGAACTGATTTGTTTTTAATTTGTTTTGAGCCTTAGGCTTTGGCGCCTCTTAAGCCTTGTACGCACGAGGATAGTATTTTAGTCGAGTAGCAAGTATCAAGTATCTGAACAAAGGATTTACTAATCTACTCCACAAAAATGTTAGTTACTAAATTACAAGTGCGTAGGTTTAGGCTTAAACGAGTCCGAACAGTACTGAATCTTTTGTTCGGATAAATGCGACTTGTTCGACTAAAAGAGCATATATATATGGTAGTGGGAGCTCTGGAGTCACCAAAGTCTACATGAGTGTGGTTTTTAATTCCTTTTGAGTCATAATTTTGATGTGAAACATTCTATTGAACAATAATGTGGAACCCGTTAGAATAATGTACGTAATATAAACCGAATGTAGGTAAAATGCATTTCGTAACACATAGCTGGAGTCAAGAATAACCCGATGTATTGACAAGGCTTTTGACCTAACCTTTAATTGTGGTCCATGTTATGCGCGAACTCGGGTTATAATTGTTATTATATATTTTTTGGTAAGTACTAGAAGCTATTTAGGGCTTTAAAATTGATATTTAGTTAGGTAATAGGTATAAAAGCTAGTTAGTAATTCCAGAAAAAAATAATTTTGAATTTTTTATTAATCTAATTTAGAATAACTCCATTAATCCAAGCACTCACACGAACGCTTTTTTAACGCGCGCTATAAAAGCGTTGAGATAGAACAAATGCATTTCCGTGTATTCATACGGAGGCGCTTTTAAATGGCAATCTCGCAGCGTTGCATTTTGAGCGCTGGACGAACGAAACAAGGTTGATTTTACTTTTTTAGTTAAAAAGGTGTTCGAGTGAATGCAGTCTAATTCAGTATTTAATTCGGTAAAATCTAAAAGGAATCCTTAACACTATTTTTTATAACATTCTTTGCAACAACAAAATCGGTTTGAAGAACTTGACTGGACTGTAAATTTCGAATCAAGTCGCTTATAACTTAGACCACAGTCTATAATCTGACCGTCCCGTTAATGAGATAGCTGGCGATACGGTCGAGGGGCGAGGGGCGCGCGGTCGCGGGGTCAGCTCTTGACTTTGCCGATACGATTGTAACTTCACCTACAATGTCCGACTTCTAGACCCCTCATGTTTTACAGTCAGAGAATTTAATTACCTTCCCACTTAATAGAAAAAAACAAACAATTATCATAAGAGCTCATAATATACTTTTTTTACAATACGAAGTGACAAACGAGCAGGCGGCCACTTGGATTCATGGACATCTGCAATTGCTGCTGCGTTGCCTACCCTTAATCTATGGCGGAGGAGACGCACAGCAAAAGGATAATTCCTCTTTGTATGCGTCCTCTTCCCGCCAAATCCGAGTAGAAAGTAATTTAGTTACTAAACGGGTCAGAAGAGCGACATTTTAGTAGAGTAGAGTAGTATCTTTTTTTCGGGTACTTATTACATTTCACTGGATTAAAATACTATCCTGGTGCGAAAAATGCATTAGAATTCTTAGTTATTTATGGTTATTTATACTCCTGTTTGATGAATAACAAAATCAACGTGTTATAAAGGTCGTTAATATTTACTCTCCCGGTTTGTTGACTCAGTACATAGTTGTTGCGAAACTATCAACAATTGCCGTCAAAAATGACGAAAGTGACAATTGACAGGGGATTTAGCAACATTGTTTAGTTGTATTACACGACTCGTTGAGTTCGATCGACTGGTTGGTGAGTGAATCATCTATCGAGAATATTTTAAAACTTTAATAAGTAGATAATGTATTAATTATCTTATTTTGAGTGTTATAAAGTCCACATCAACGTTAATCCTTATTCTTACATAGTATAAAACAATAACGCTTTTTTATGTTTGTCCTTTTATATGCTTAAATCTTTAAAACTACGCAACGGATTTTGATGCGGTTTAATAGATAGAGTGATTCATAAGGAAGGTTTTCATGTATAATACATTCACAATATAGTAGAGTAACACTGATAATTTAGAGGTTTTTAATATGATGTCGTAAATTAACACATTTTTAGCGCTTACATTGCTAACGCTGCAGTATTTAGTCTAATACATTAAACCGATTTGCACCCGTGTGAAGCCGGTGCGGATCGCTATTATTAAATAAATCCTAGTGTGTATTTTGTATGTCTAATCAACGTAGCCAGAGTTAATAAATTATATAACCTCCTTCTGTTGGAAGTCGGTTAATAAAAGGGAGCCATCTTAGAGCATATTTAGTATTGAGAAAGACACAAATCGATTGTTTAAATGATCTAATGACCCTGGATTTAATAATTAAAAGACTTATTTGAGGACAAAGAATGATCAATAAAATGTATTTATAAGCAAGTGTGACACCAATTACATTGTTTTCGCGATATAGCCTTGTTCGCACCTGGATAGTATTTTAATCGAGTAGCAAGTAGCATTTATCCGAAAAAAGGATTTACTACTGTTCGAACTCGTTTAAGCCTAAACCTACGCACTAGGGTAGTAATTTAGTAACTAAACGTGTTCGAACTGCAACATTTTAGTAGAATTGATTTAGTAAATCCTTTGTTCGGATACTTGCTACTCGAGTAAAATACTATCCTAGTGCGAACGAGGCTTATTGTACACTAGTAGCAGTGATGGAATTGAAGTGGTCCTTTTACATTGTTTATTTATCTAAGTAATTTTGAACTAGGCGGTTAAGGTCGGCTATTTGAATGGGATTTGTGAAATTGTGAGGAATAATTGTACTCATTGTGCTTTACTAGTATTAAGTTGACATCATTTTGGGTTATTATTGTAATTTACTTGTGTAACAGTGATAGAACACGCAATAAAATCCTTTGTACGAATTGGCCGATTCGTCCGATGAAATACCACGACGACACAGAAGATTGGCGTTAAATAGAAGCAATTCCGTGTTTCGTCTGATGAGTGTGGTGCCGGGGGCCTAATTTTAATCCATTTTCCCTTCCTATCCTTCTCATATCTGGACATGATGGGAAGGGAAAGTAGATTTTCCGGAGTAGGGGACGCATAAGAGAGAAATTATCCTCTTACTGTGCCTCCTCCACCGAAGATTAAGGGTAGGCAACGCATCTACAATTGCAGATGTCCATGGGCACAGGTCGCTTCGCTAGCTCAGCGATTTAAGGTGGCCGTTTGCTCGTTTACCACTTTTTAATATGAAAAAAAACCTATACAGTTTCGGTGGCTCAGGGGTTTAGCTCTCGACTTATAATCTGCAAGTACCGAGTTCGAATCCCGCCATATACCAATGTGTTTTTCCATTTTCATATATGCATATTACCCGACGCTCTTAGGGCGAAGGAAAACATCGTGATGCCTGCACATATCGGCGAAAAAAATCAGAGAATAATATCTCTGATTTTTTTCGCGACGTTTCCACGCGGACGAAGTCGCGAGCAACAGCTAGTTTTTTAAATAAATTAAACACATAATACTTATATAGTTAATGTTACAGTATAAACTTAGTAATAATTTGTGCGGCATGCTAAGTCGGGGGTCAGAGGGAGGTCAGGTCAGGAGGGACCTTCTCAGAAACTGTTACACCCAAGGGCTAGACTCTAACGGGTTGTAATGGATTGCTAGACGGACAGGCTTTTGTTACTCATTTCAATGATTACTAAGAACAAATTATATGTACATATTTACCGACGCTCTTAGGTGAAGGAAAACATCGTGATGCAACCTGCACATATCGAAGAAATTCAAAGATATGTGTATTCACGCAAAATACGCGCTAGTCGTGGATTTGCGGAAAATGGAGCCCATCATGAGTCGAAACCTTTTAACCTTTATGGGTAGAGTAGTTTGTTTATGAACACTTTTCGCTTGGAAAGCCATATTTATAAATATATGCTATTTCAGGAAATATATGTCTGATTTGGTTATCGCGAAGGTGAAGTTGTTCTACGTTTCTTTATTAAAGATTTGCGTATGTTTTGCAAGGGGCTCGCATATTCAATTCAACTAGTTAGTTAGTATTTTCGTGACTTCACACATATCTTTGAATTTCGTCACCGATATGTGCAGACATCACGATGTTTTCCTTCACTGTAAGAGGGTCGGGTAAATATGTACATATGAAAATCTAAAAACACTTTGGTAGATGGCGGGATTCGAACTCGGGACCTGCAGTTTAAAAGTCAATAGCTAAACCCCTGAGCCACAGGCGCTCTTCATTTAACTATTATGTAACGTTAAAAATAACGGTTAACCGTTCAACGTTTTTGAGTTAAAACCATTAATAAAATTCATGTCACGTAAAACTGAATCGATTCCTTATTCGGAATATAATCGATGCTCAACCGATCTTCCTGGAATCGATTTTTCGTTGCATCGATATGGTACATACCGTTATCTAGTCACGAAGATTATTATAAAATAACGATTGTTATTTAAAAAGTATGTCAATGTTGTCATCAAATAACCATCCATTCACAGGAGCGGTTTTTCAACGCGCGTTAAAACAACGTTGAGATAGAACAAACGCATTTCCATCTCTTCACACGACAGCGTTTTTAATTTATCACGCAGCGTTGGATTTTGAGCGCTAGTTGAACGAAACAAGAGTCATTTTACAACGATCGTATGAGCGAAGGGATTTAAAAAGCGTCAAAAAATGCGATATCAAAATAACATTAAATTAAGAAGACGACATAAATAGGATTCCCCTTCTCATGGGACACATGAGAAGGGGAATCCTTCTGTCCGTCTCCGTCGGATAAGGTGGACAACGCATCTGCAATTGCAGATGTCTATGGGCAGCGGTCGCTTCGATATTTCGGCGAATCAAGGCCTTACATTACAATCTAAAAAAGTTTTTAATTCTAGAAGATAAGTCATTTTGAATTCGAATTCGATTTTCCTCATGCTTCAATGTTCTTTAACTATGAATCTTAGAATTATAAGTACGAACCTACGTACGTAATATAGTTACTTAGGTAAAACTTAGTACGAAGTTTCCCATAATTCTGAACATATTAAACTTGAGTTGAAGTGTAAGGGATTATGTAAATGACGTTAAGTTATCTTGACTTCTATGTAATTAGGTTTCAAGTTTTTTTTTATTCTCAAGAAAAGCCGGATGCACGAACTTGTTTGTAGCCACTACTGTGCAACTGCTTCTTAAAGGTTGGAACACACTAGTGTGATATGTTCGCGAATTTAATATTTTGATGTTTGAATTAAAAATATTATTTAGTATTACAGGTTACTGTATGTTGAGAAGTCAATTAAATGATCCGAACTTGTGTAAAATCTTCTGATTTCTACTCACTAATCCTAACGTTATTTAGAAATATCTTACCCTTTAAGGCAGTCTAAACAGGATATTTAGAGGCTGTTACCAGCTTAATTCAGAAACCATATAAGTACTTACTTCATTAAATATAGTCAGTCTTGTTTATTTATTTAAGTGTGAGAGAAACAACAGCCATAAATTACAGAGTAGACAAAACATTAAACAAAAAACAACAGCCAATAACAGGTCTCCATTAATAGAAATTTAAATCAAGTATTACCTCCTTCTGATGGAAGTCTGTTAAAAATGCTATAGGTTTATGAAAGCGTGCAGCGAACGAACATTACACTGTAATGTTACCGCACCTTTATGATTCTAAATGCAGATGGTAGTCCGGTTTAATTTATAATTATAAGAGCAGTTATTTCACGTCAGTCTGTATGACGATATCTGATTAAATTGATTGAGACGCCCGTTATATTAAACTATTATTAATACTAGCTGTTGTTCGCGACTTCGTCCGTGTGGAATAAAAAAATATAGCCTATGTTACTCGGGGATAATGTAGCTTTCTAATAGTGAAAGAATTTTTGATATCTGTCCAGTGAAAGGATAAAATATTATTAGTATTAAATTGTATTACTGATAGTTTCCACTAGTCAAATGACGTACAAGAAACAAGAGCGATTTTTTAACGCGCGGTAAAAAAGCTTTAAGGTAGAACAATTATTTTTTTTCATGTATCTTTTTAAATGTTTATCGCGTAGCGTTGGATTTTTAGCGCTGGTCGAACGAAACAAGAGTCATTACAGCGATCGTATGAGCGATGGGGTTAGAAAAGCGCGAAAGGCTCGTGTGCGAAGGGCCTTACTTGTCGTGGGATAGGTCGTAATATGATCAGGTTATTGCCTCTATAAGTGCCTTCTGAAGACTTGGTAAAAAAAGAAACCTGTCTCCAAGGATGCCACCGGCACCGCATATTACTATGTACATTTTATGTATCTAGTTTGGTGGTATTTAATATCGAATGCCCAGTGGCTTGGAAGTGCCTTTGTCTTTTTTCTTTTGCTTGAAATTATTAATTAGTGATGTAAATTATAATAACATGTTATCCCTATTTCTTTAAAAGAAATTTATCATGTTTACTTTAAAATTCGTAGTCTATACTAATATTATAAAGAGACAAGATTTGTATTTTTGTATGTATTGAAATAACTCAAAAACTACTGAGCCGATTTTAAAAATTCTTTCACCATTAGAGAGCTACATTATCCCCGAGTAACATAGGTTATATTTCTCTAATTCGGCGACGTAGTCACAAACAACAGCTAGTTTAGTAGTTTTTTGATTTTGTGATATTTAGATGTGAGAATTAGGTAATTAAGTAACTTTTGATTTTGGGGGGGGGGACTTTTAAAAGATATTCTATCTTCTAGGAAAAAAGGGTTATGGACCTACCATACTTTAGTATTTTTTCTAGATAGTTTGGCGGGGGACGGGACTTATAGGAAGAGGACTTATCCTCTTGCTGTATGTCTCCTCCTCCCTAGATTGAGAGTAGGCAACGCGTCTGCAGTTGCAGATGTTAATAGGCAGCGGTCGCTTCGCTATTTTAGCGAATCAATATGGCCGATTGCTCGTTTGCCACTTTATAATATTAAAAAAAATACTATATTTGTTATTTCTTCTTGTTTAAATTTGTGTTCGTGTAAATGTTAACAAAGTTTTGATAACATCGTATAACATCGTATAACAAACAAGTTTTAATTGTTTACAAAACTTTCGATTTCTTTTCTCACTTTATTAACATTATTCAAACACTTTCGACTATGAAAAATCCTACAATACAAACAAAACTGGTCCGACGACCCGAAATATTATTTCTACTTTCACCGATGCTAAAAATCGTACAAACATAAATATAACGCGTGCGTAGAAAGCAATGGATTGGTGTTAATTCTTGATTAAACCTTCACACGGACGCTTTTTTAAACTTCGGCGTTCGATTTTTTAGCCGCTAAAGTCATTGTTACCTTTACGAGACAGTATACGCTATTGCCAGTTCTACATCTTTCTCTTTCTACGATCTCAAAGCTTTTTTAGCGCACGTTGAAAAAGCGCTCGTGTGTGCTAACGTATCGATCTTGACTTTGAACTTAAACTTAACGATTATAAAACGTATATGGAAGTACAAGTCAGTTTTAATAAATTATTTGATATTTATTTTAATTAATTTAGTCTTAATTTATGCGTCAAGGTCTAGAGGACTATGCAAATAAAAAGTTTCGGTAAATGTATAGTTTTTAGATAAAGTGGCCCCTTTAGTAGTAAATGCGAAATTATTTTTAACAAAGTTTTCAATTATTCAACTAACTGTTGACCGTAACTTCGCGCGGAATCAAAAAAAAGTAGACTCCGTGTTCCTTCATACCGTTGACCGCCACTAGAGATACATTTATCCATCCATACATTCTGCATCTATAATATTACTAAGATGTTACTTTGTATTTTTAACCGACTTCCAACAGAATAAGGTTATGGCCAATACAATACCAAAATTTAGTTGTTATTGTAGTAGATTTCATTGTTTTATAAAAACGAACAATTACAAAAACCAAAAAGAATGTAGCGTAAAATACATTTCCTGTTGAATAATTAAAAATACGTGTACCAGCGTTATTATAAAAAAATACTTAGTCGTAGAACCAAGAGATAATTAAAATTTAAAATTATTAATAACATACTTAATTTTATAATTATTTTCTTAAAGACACAAACCCCCTTATTCCGAAAAAAAATTATAAAGTACTGCGATAAACGATGACCAATAAGTCGTCGATACGATACTGGAGGACACTCGGAACTAAATAAGATAGACCAGGGGTCTCATTGGACCAAATTATATATCATAAGAAGTACCAGGAACAAGGATGTTCTGTATTTTGGAATATTTTTTATGAATGTAAGTACCAAACGTAGAAAGTACAACAGTAATAACGCTGATTCGTTTCGGAATAAAGTGGAAAGAGAATCACCATATTTCAGCAAAATATCTATAATGTATACTTCTATACTAATATTATAAATAATCTTTGTATTTTTGTTTGTATTGAAATAACTCGAGAACTACTGGGCCGATTTCAAAAATTCTTTCACTATTATAAAGCTACATTATCCCCGAGTAACATAGGCTATATTATTTATTTCCACGCGGACAAAGTCGCGCACAACAGCTAGTAATAAATAAAATCAAAAACCTTACTCATGTCTGATATAATACTAATGTCTGTTAACAAATACTGAATATTTGTGTCTATGGCTTTATTTATATTTGCACAAATAATTAGCAAAGTTGTTACTTTATATAAATAATATATTTACCAAGAATAGGGTTATGTTAATTAACACAATACTTTGACAAATATAACAAGTAAATATAAGCTACAAAGTTATCTATACTAATATTATAAAGAGTAAAACTTTTTATTTTTGTATGTATTGAAATAACTCAAGAACTACTGGGACTTCTTCAAAAATTCTTTAACCAATTAACTAAAACACAGCTTAAGTCATGCTTATTTCGGTGTAGGTACCGACTAGTTTCAGACCCGTCGGGGGTCCTTCATCAGAGTGAGTGGATTATCGGGCTTTATTCGCGGTCGCGTCACGCCGGTCACTGCGTGCCTGGACCCGCCGCGCGCGGCTCCAAAGGGCGGATGGCCCGGGGACGCATAGGTCACTGTTAGCGATGAAGGATCCCCTGAAGGACCCCCGACGGGTCTGAAACTAGTCGGTACCTACACCGAATAAAACGTGAGTTAAGCTGTGTTTTAATTAATTAGTGTGTAATATCTCACGAAAGTTTTAATAAATATAATTCTTTCACTCATAGAAAGCTACATTATCCCCGAGTAACATAGGCTATATTTTTTAATTCCATACGGACGAAATCGCCAACAACAGCTAGTTTATTTATATTAGTTTCTTAGAATAACATATAATATTTGGTTTTAGTACATATTGTTTTAAAGAGCTTTTGTGTAAAGTTCAAGGAGACCTAATCATCTCTGAGGGTAGAAACAAATTAAATAACCAACACAAATAAACATTTGCATCTGATCAACGTTTCACACACGCGTACTTTTACGATGACGCGTCTAGTGTTGTGACTTAGTCGATAAAATATATCGATATTTACACCATACTAAATTATTTCCCTCGACGTTTACGTTGTAAGCGAACGTGGGTTGTAAATTAAAATGTCAACTTTATGAATTAAGTCGAGCCTAGAAAGTCATTAATGTCTGTATATGGGGAAATGAATTTTCAAAGTTTACAACCCTACCATGTTGGGAGAATTACCCATCGGAATTTAAAATTAGATGTACCGTTGGTTTGTGAGAACAGTGCTAATACAAAAGATTTGTATGCGAAATGTGCAAGTTTTTAAGGCTGCAAAGGAATGGTGCAATTTTGTAAAAATACGTGTTGCAAAAGGTATTTTTGTGCAAAGTTTTAACATCACATGTTTGGAATTATAAATTGCTCTTTCTTTTAAAAACCGTATATTGAACGAGTAGTATTTTCAAACTCCATACGTATTTCTTGGTCCATGGGCGTCGTTGACCACCTCAGTTTTACCGCCACTCATTTGCCCACTTCTGTATAAAAAACATCTCTGCGCTCTTTTGCCTATGGAGAATTAGTATTCTTCCTCAGCTGTGTATCCAAATTTACTCCCATTACATTCAACTTCTGTCACAGAATCATTTATTCGGCCTTCCTTTGTCAGAAATAATACGTTCAACAAATAAAAATATCGATATTTATTGCACATCACTATCTGACATGTGACAAAGTATTGCGCCTACACGGATTCCTATCGCTCTGTCATACCCCCGATAACCTTGGAGGTATGACCCGAATACTGTAGAATAGACATAACGACCCTTGTACACTAACGTACGAAAGTACAGCGAAACCGAAAATGTGAATTTCGAATAACGTAGAGCGAGAAAGTGTTTGTATAATCAAATATTTGAATAGTGATACTACAGGTCGTAAAGTACACCAACATATCTCATACTTTTGATGGCTTCACCATCTATACTAATATTATAAAGAGAGAAACTTTGTATTTTTTGTTTTTTATTGAAATAACTCAAGAACTACTGGGCCGATTTCAAAAATTATTTCACAGATAGATAGCTACATTATACCCGAGTTACATAGTTTTTAATTCCAGGCAGACGAAGTCGCGAGCAACAGCTAGTTAACAATAATTTGCCGATTAGGTAGTGTTTTATTGAAATCTTCTCAATAATACGAGTATTATAAATGCGATGTTGAGCATGGATGTTTGTTGGAAGATATCTTAAGAACGGTTGAAAGAATTACGATGAAATTTTGCACAGATGTAGAACATAGTTTGGATGAATAAATAGGCAACTTTGTTTCTTTTTAGTTACGGATAGACGGAGTCCCGGACGAATTTGTTTGGCTATACTTTCGTACTGCAGTGTACTTGAGGCTTAAAGCAATGTGGGAAGTTTGTCACATAGACATTGTCTCCTTGAACCATCACTATTGTAGATTTCTATAACCTTTACTTATCTGATTTACGATGTATTGTTCGAAATATTTTTCTTATTATACTAACGAGGGTTTATTTATTTAACTGTAGTTAAGTTTGTTACTGTATCTATACTATAAACTGATATTATTTAGAGTAAAAATTTGTATTTTTGTTTGCATGGAATTAACTCAAAAACTACTGGGCCGATTTCAAAAATTCTTTCACCATTAGAAAGCTACATAATCCCCAAGTAATATAGGCTATATTTTTCAATTCCACGCGGACGGAGTCGCGAATAACAGCTAGTTGTATCTTTTAGAACATGACTGGCTATATTTTCACTTATAACCAATTGGATTGGAAAATCACTGTAAATTGACAGTGAAGTTTATAAAGGTTTTCAATTTCAAACAAAATTAGTACAGTCACCAACATAAATAAGAATACAGTAAAACCTTCATAAGCGAAAAAGTTGAATAGAGAGAGAACTTTTTAAGCGAGACAAATATCGCGGTCCCTTGGACTCTCAATTATCTAGGATCGAATGTATTTCGCAATACAGTCGCGAAGCAAATACAAAATTGTTAAATGTATAAATACTATTGTAATTAAATGTACATATCTGACATTTGAGATGCTCACAGAGGTTAGATGTCACATTCCTCAGCGCGACCTTTCCTCGATAACCGATACTGATGAGTCGACATCACTATCACGTAGTTGCCAAATACTATGTAGGATTTACTGTAAAGCGGTCAAGGAATTACATTATTTACTACTAATAAAAACTAGTAAACTTTAAAATATATTTTGTCATTTTTAATTAAAATTTTAGTACAATTCGTATTGTAGTTTTTAGTCATAATTCTATTATTTAATTACTAGCTGTTGGTGACTTCGTTCGCATGGAATTAAATAATATAGTCTAACATTCTCCATGATAATGTAGCTTTCTAATAGTGCAAGAATTTTTGAAATCGGCTCAGTAGTTATTGAGTTATTTCAATACAAATATACAAAGTTTTCTTTATAATATTAGTATAGATATAGGTAAAGGAAAACATCGTGATGTCTGCATATATCGGCGAAGAAATGCAAAGATATGCGTATTCACGCAAAATACGCGTTAGTCGTGGAGTTGCGGAAAATGGAGCCCATCATGGCTCCAACCTTACCTTATAGATATAGATTAAAATAATTATGTTACTAATCTTATTTTGCATATACTTTAATAACAATAAAAAACAAAAGCAATTAAAGTTTACATGAGCGTAAAATAGTTAGCATTTTACATTCGATTAGTGAAAACGAGTCTTAAAAAACACAAACGCTCGAGGATAAATTTTAACGAGACTTCCACGATGTTAGTTTTAATTATCCTTTCAAAGAGAAAAAACAAAACAGAATTGCATTTATTGAATATTCTATTTTTAAAATTGTACACCCATAATTTTATATGAAAGAGATTTAAACATAAGAAAGAGATTTTTATTTACCACTAAAATAACACTCATAAAAAAAAATTAAGTACTGCGATAAACAAAGACCAATAAGTCGTCGATTATACGATACTGGAGGACACTCGGAACTAAATAAGATAGAGCAGGGGTCTCATTGAACCAAATTATGTATCATAAGAAGTACCAGGAACAAGGATGTTCTGTATTTTAGAATAAATGTTATGTACCAGTACCAAACGTAGAAACTACAACAGTAATAACGCTTATTCTCGTTTTGGAATAAAGCGGCAAAAGTATGTTTGTGACTAATAAACTTAAAAAAAAAACTGCGTTTAAAAAAACCGCCTTCCAAAACGAAAAAAACACATTTAAATAAAAAGCTAAAAAAAACTAAAAAGGTATAAAATAACATAGTATAGAATACATTTTATACACCTCTTATGCAAACCATTCAGACCTTTAATATTAATAAAATACTATTATTTGTGAGCTATACCTATTTATTGACAGGTTTGAGGTCGGAGCCAAGCGAAATATAATAAGGATGCATACTTACACCTACACGCGCTGTGAGTTAGGTTTGTTTATCTCTAGTATACAAATTGTATTACAATAAGTAAGCTTTTTATAATATTATTACGTTTTATTTTGTTTAGGGCTTGGCTCCGACTTCATACCTATCAATAAATAGATATAGCTCACAAATAATAGTATTTTATTAATATTAAAGGTCTGAATAGTTTGCATAAGAGGTGTATAAAATGTATTCTATACTATGTTATTTTATACCTTTTTAGTTTTTTTTAGCTTTTTATTTAAATGTGTTTTTTTCGTTTTGGAAGGCGGTTTTTTTAAACGCAGTTTTTTTTTTTATTTTAAGCATTTTAGTGTCTTTAATAGGCTGTTCTGTAAACTGCAGTAGAATTTTTCTATCACACCATGTATATTATGAAATTCCGTTGTGTTTTATTATCTTAATATATGAAATAAATAGTTTATTTTAAAGTTTACAACTACGAAATGTGAAACAAACAAATTGAAGCTATTTAATACGAGTACTAGTTGTTGACGGAGACTTCGTCAGCGCAGTTATTTAAAACAAAATACTTGATATGTACTCCATATTGCTGCCATCCTTATCTGATTGGCCTACAAGACAACAATTATTAAACCTTACTTTAATTATACACAATAGTCAAGAAAGATATGTCGTGTAAATACTATAACAACATACACATTACATCGCCGCGAGCATATATTTCAATGCGCCCGCGCGCATCTATTGCATTTTCGAACGCGCTTAGTTTGTTTTAATTATGTAATATCTTCTAAACAATTGGTCAAAATCTTATACTGTAAAGGGCAATTATAATCAACGTTTAATACTCTAACGCAAAATCATATTTATTTGGATAAGGATTCATACCGAATACGAAATAATAGCGTCGTAACTTGCAAAATGCATTTTAATTGAAATTTTTTTGGAGAAAAAAAAATATTGTGATACAATCATAGATTATAGATAAATGTCACCAAAGACAACTATGTAGGCAATTTCATGATGTATTGATCGCAAATTACAGTTTTTATGTAGGTCTTATACTTTAGGCTGTATACGGCAAGAAAACACTTGTCTCGCTCTATTTGGAACGTTTTTGTAATTTTTCACGTTCCGCGTGGTTTGAAACCTTCATATCTTCTAAAGTATTGGTCGAAATGATGTCCTTCAAAGGTCAATTATAATTTGCATTAAATTCTCTTGATGATAAACATATTTATTTGGATAAGGATTCATAGGGAATTCTAATAATAGCGTCGAAAGTCGAGTAAAATTTTCTTATGAAAAAATGGTTTTTGTGAGAAAACCATAAAAGATAGATATATGCCATCGCGGACTTTAAAATAGCACATTTAAAGAGCTACAATTTGGTAAAACCTAAATTTTCATAGGGCCTATAGTTTAGGCTACGTAAGCCGAGAAAGCAAAAAAGTCCCAATTTTTTTTCATGTTTATTAGAAATAACTCAAAAACTACTAAATAGTTTTTTTAAAACGTAAATATGGGACCAAATGGCAGCTATCTTGCATCGAACAAAAAAAGGATCACGTAAATCGGTTCAGAACTCGCTGCTCAAGTTCCGAACATACATAAAAAAAAAAAAAACTTATTGACTTGATAACCTCCTTCTGTTGGAAGTCGGTTAAAAACTGGTATTATTTCAAAAAATATTTTACCATAAAAATGCTACATTGTCCCTAGATCCCTGAATAACATGGGTTTAACATTATAACATCTAAACAAAAAACAATATAGAATTACCAAGTTTCTTTTGTAGAGTAATATAAAAGTTTATTACAGGTAAATATCTTGAAAGCTTAAGAACTGCTCATAAATATCATAAAGATAGCTCGCAACAAAGTCTTACAATAATGCCGAGTCTATAATAGGTATTGACCAGACGTCGCGTTTTGAACGACACTGTCCTAATACATTGTTCGTAAGAAACGCAATTCTTACCACGATTTAGCTGATTGAGGTCCCGACATTTCGGCACAGTTGCATGCGCCATGGTAACAATATATTAGTAAACATCACGAAAGTTTAAAGTTATATGACACTGTCTTGTTTTACAGTCAAGTGTCCCGGAGTCCCCGGAATAATCTCTGGGACGCCAAATTGTCCCGTTTTCGGAAACAGCTCGAAAATTTCGATAGTCGAACCGGCCGGGTCTGGGGCGATCCGGCCGCCGCGCCGGGGCCGAACGAGGGTGGTGTGCGAGGGTTACAGAGTATTTATTATAAAGCCTTGTTCGCACCAGGATAGAATTTTAGTCGAGTAGCAAGTAGCATTTATCCGAACAAAGGATTTACTTATCTACTCTATTAAAATTTTGCTATTCGGACACGTTTAGTTACTAAATTACTTGATTAAAATACTATCCTGGTGCGTACAAGGCTTTACCGCCAGAGCCTATAAGTCGAAATAGACAATTGAGTACATTTCCAAGTGGGAAGGTAATTAAATTCTTTGACTGTCAACTCTGCTATAATACAGTTACATGCCAAGTCCATAGTTATCTGACAATACCCATCCAGCTTGACAGCGAGACTTGTTTGGTAGGGTGTACCGTAGGCGCCCCAGGCTCGCCACGATCAGGTTTGTATGAAATTACTGCTAGGTTTAGATGTTACGTAGATTCACTTTTCAAGGCAGGAATAAACCTGTTGCGAAATCATTTCCTGACTCGTACTTCACTTTTCGTTCTTAAAGTGTCTATATGCAGGTTTTTTTCGGTAGTAACAACAAAGGTTCAGAGGATTAGTTGTAGTATTTATCCTTACATAGTATAAAACAATAACGCTTTTTTATGTTTGTCCCTATATATGCTTGAATCTTTAAAACTACGCAACGGATTTTGATGCGGTTTTTTTAATAGATAGAGTGATTCAAAAGGAAGGTTTTCATGTATAATACATTCACAATATAGTAGAGTAACACTGATAATTTAGAGGTTTTTAATATGATGTCGTAAATTAACACATTTTTAACGCTTACATTGCAAACGCCGCCTGAACCCTACAAGTTAGATCAAAATAATGTACTACAATATTGTACAACTTAAAATGGTCTACAAAAAAGTCCGCGATGGTATATGTCTATCGGTTAGGGATAACCCACAATAACCTAGTATATACAAACATATTTTGTAGTAAATTATTATTTGGTATCAGCATTATACCGATTTGCACCCGTGCGAAGCCGGGGCGGGTCGCTAGTGTATAATGATGTACTATCATTGTCTATGTAAAAGCAGTATCAATTTCCTGTATAATATTTAAATATGTTAAAAGAATTCAAGTGAAATGTCAAGTGACTCTTGTAACTTGAAGTAACTTCGAGCGCAGTTTGCTCAGCCTTTTTCAAGATGCTTTGAGACGGCATTGAGAGTGTTCAGTTGCCTTGCCTTTGTAGTCTTTTACTGTGCCTGTCTTCTATCTATACTAATCTATATCTATACTAATATTATAAAGAGAGAAACTTTGTATTTTTGTATTTTTGTTTGTATTGAAATAACTCAAGAACTACTGGACTGATTTCAAAAATTCTTTCACCATTAGAAAGCTATATTGTTTCCGAGTAACATAGGCTATATTATTTAATTCCACGCGGACAAAGTCGCGCACAATTGCTAGTATTATATAGAGAGAAACTTTGTATTTTGAATTTTTGTATTTTTGTATGTATTTAAATAACTCAAGAACTACTGGGCCGATTTCAAAAAATCTTTTATTCATAGAGAGCTACATTATCCCCAAATCATATAGGCTATATTTTTTAATTCCACGCAGACGAAGTCGCGAGCAACAGCTAGTACATAATATTAAAATTGGTATATCTGTATGTAGTACACGTAGTAGTAATACAGTCCGACCCATGATCGGCTCCATTTTCCGCAACTCCATAGCTAGCGCGTATTTTGCATGTCTTCACACATATCTTTGAATTTCTTCGCCGATATGTCCAAACACGATGTTTTCCTTCACCGTAAGAGCGTCAGGTAAATATGAAAATCTATAAACACATTGGTAGATGGCGGGATTAGAACTCGGGACCTGCAGTTTACAAGTCAAGAGCTAAACCCCTGAGCCACCGACGCTCTTGTCTGTATGTAATGTCGGTATAAAAAGTCAAAAACATTTTTTAAAAATTTT
Source organism: Papilio dardanus tibullus (assembly GCA_013186455.1). Taxonomy (NCBI): domain Eukaryota; kingdom Metazoa; phylum Arthropoda; class Insecta; order Lepidoptera; family Papilionidae; genus Papilio; species Papilio dardanus. Next base: position 66,933 of record QDHC01004736.1, on the reverse strand, counting down.
GTCTGAATTATTTACTACGTAAATGGCTTACGTAAATATTAATAAAATAAATTATTAATAACATACCTTATGATAGGACAGGGCCAGTAACCTAAAACAAACAAATCAGTTGTACAATAACATACTTTATTCGCTAGTAATAAAGGCGATAATCCCTTAGACGTTTCATAAAGGCTACTGGTCATAGAGTTTGTTAACCCTAATACTATCATATGTTTCATTTTTAACAACTTTATGAAGTGACGTCTCGCTTCGATAGCCACCCTTATGCGAAATTATAACAATTCAAACGATATTAAACCTAATTGCAATACTAGTAAGGTTCAAAATCCTTAGTATAATACTCCGTCATATGTGCAATGAATATTGAACACTATAGCACACAGAATAAGGTCGATATTATTGTTGAAAGTAATCGTTCCAGAACGAATCGTAATATTTTTGCTTTGGGTGATATTTTACGGGGAAATTATGTATGATAGGTAGAGTATGGAATTATATGTAATTTTTTTTATAAGGCGAAACGAGTGATCCGTGGAACTCGCGTATTGCTGTAGACCTTATCCAATTTATTATTTTTACACTTTTTGTAGAGACTGTACTTCGCTAAAATACTCTCCGTATACAAGACTACGTTGCGCTGTTAAGCCTTGTACACAGTAGGATAGAATTTTAGTCGAGTAGCAAGTAATAATTAAACGTACCGAAACCGCAACATTACAGTAGATTATTAAATCCTTTGTTCGGATACATGCTACTTTGTTGTCTACTAAAATACTATCCTGGTGTGAACAAGGCTTTAGTATCAATATAACAGTGGTAGAGCCTGCTTCAACATCTTGGTACGAATTGGCCGATTCTCCTGGTGAAATACCAAGACCAATCACAAGACAGGCGTCAAATGGACGAGTGTGGTCCCGGCAGCCTAATTTTAGTCAACTTTTCCTTCCTATCCTTTTCTTATAAGGAAATGATGGGAAGGGGAAGTGGATTTGGCGGAGAGGGGACGCATAGGAATAGGTTTTATCCTCTTGCTGTGCGTCTCCTCCGTAGATTTAGAGTAGGCGACGCATCTGCAATTGCAGATGTCTATGGGCAGTCGCTTCGCTATTTCAGCGAATCCAGGCTGGCCGTTTGCTCGTTTGCCACTTTATAATATAAAAAAAGTTTATCGAACTTTTTTTCTAAGTTAAAAATCACGATTCCCATTAATATGGAAGCTCGGTCGTTTCCCTTAAATGGTAAGTCCGCTCGGATATCCTGCGCGTACTGCACATATTAATTACCTTATTGGTGCTTTTTGTACTGCCTTTACTGAGGTGCAGTTAAATGAAGAATTATTAATCTGTGTACAGCCTTTTATCGCTTAAGTTACTGGCTGATTTAATAAAATAATTGTTTTATTTTTGTTTCTCTTTGTGAAATGCTTGCATGTTAATTAACTACAGGTTCCTAAAATATTACTAATATGATACTTAAATGCGTAAGTTAGACAAGAAAGAATAGACAGATGTATCAAGCCATGATGGGCTCCATTTTCCACAACTCCACGACTAGCTCGTATTTTGCGTGACTTCACACATATCTTTAAATATCTTGGCCGATATGTGCAGACATCTCGATGTTTTCCTTCACCCTAAAAGAGTCTGGCAAATATGTATATGAAAATCGAAAAACACATTGTTAGATGGCGGGATTCGAACTCGGAACCTGCAGTTTACAAGTCAAGAGCTAAACCCCTGAGCCACCGACGCTCAAATATTTCTGTATCATTGTGAACCTTGAACTTTGTCGTATAAATAAATAGAACAAACACATCAAAGATTGTATCTAAAATTGCTTAAAGTTGGTATACATAATTCAACCCTTACAACCTATCATAAAATACAACTCAATTTCAATTACGACCTTTATATGTAACGAGATAAAGTCCAAATTCACATAATCAGTTACCAAGGAACCATGAACGCAGTCTATATCCATTGATATTTCAAAGCATTTATATTATATTGCAAAACGGAACGCAAATCCTCCGCAATCGATATACCTATAAAGCTGAGGGCACACCGCAAAACAGTAAGCGGGAGATGGTGAGCTGAGCGGCCACAAATGTGCTTGCGTCCCAACAAAGAGCTGAGCTAAGCGAACCCAACATAACGCAGCTGTCTCATTTGACACAGCTCGGCTTTTTTTTTATAAGAGAAGGGGGCAAACGAGCGGTTGGATCACCGTGGTGATCTTCGACGCCCATGGACAGTTGCAACACCCGACGAACCGCAAATGCGTTGCCGGCCTTTAAAGAATAAATAGACTCGCTTCCTGAAAGACCCTAAATCGTAGCAGTTTGGAAATACCGCCGATGACAGATCATTCCACATCTCTTTAACATTTCGACTCTTTTTGACACAACTCATTTATCTTTGTTGGTGGGGACACAATTATGCAGTTTCGTATGACAGTGGTATTAAATGGGGCTGGCTAGCTCCCGCTCAGCTCTTTACTCTTTTGCAGTGGGCGCTCGGCTTAAAGCTTCCTACTCACATAAAGACAGACGTACACGGTTTATAATAGTCAAGTGACGCCGTGTTTCCTTTCAAACGTTGAAGCTGCATCCGTCACCTGTGTATATTTAAGTGTCACTTATACCTTCAATAAAACCTTCTTTGAGGTTTAATGCCTTATCTTACTAATCACATACATTTAATTCTAGCTACTTAACCCCGCATTCAGACGGGCGCTTTTTTAACGCGCTTAAAACGAGTTGAGTAAGAACAAATTCATTTCCGTGTTCACACGACGTCGCTTTTAATATTTTATCGCGCAGCGTTGGATTTTGAGTGCTGGACGAACGAAACGATAGTCATTTTTAAGCGATTGAATGAGCGATGGCGTGAAAAAAGCGTTCGTCTGAATGCTGGCTGTGATGCTAGAATAAAATTTATTTTTTAACTTTAATGTTTAAGGATAAGCAAATCGTATGTTTAAAATCGTTTTATTTCTCTCTTACCTTATGTTTTCTTATTTATCTTATATAATTATTAAATAATATATTAAATATTGTATAATTTATTAAGAAGTTAAACAACGATAATTATTTAGTAAATTGAAACATAAACCACATAATCACAAGAAATTACACATATAAGCTTTTTGACAAACAAAACAAAAGTTAAGCATATATAAAGTGGGTCATAAAGTGGTACCTTGGGGGACACCTTTGTTATTCCGCCGCCGAGCAAGCATGAACAAGAAACGCAAACTTTTATTCAACAAACAGCGGAACTAAACTTTATGTAACATCTTTGAATAACGAGGTAACCTTCTAAAGGTGGCGTTGAAGGTGCTAAATGAGTTCAATGGACTCAAACGCTTTTGTATAAACGTGAGGTGAGAAGTTTGAGATGTATGTTTACATGCTTGATACAGTTTAAATGTTTGTTTTCATTGTCGAATACTTGTATAAAAACATAACGTTCTCTCTTTCATTATCTTTAAAAAATCAGAGATAACAATATGTCCATAGTGATTATATTAGTAGTATCAGTTCAGTAATGGAATATAAATGAATTGCATTTTTTCATGGGATTGAATACACTTTCTAATTCGATTGAAATATTTTGCACAGATGTAGAACATAGTTTGAAAGAATTAGGCATCTTGTCGATGAACTTCGGGTTTAGTTCTGTCAACAATGTCACCTTCATATATTTAGAATGCGATGTTTAAAATCTAACCTGCTTGAAACTAGTTTTTTCAGTGCATATTAAAGTATCTTAGAATCTTTTGTACACGTACAAGAAACAATCTTTGTTTTTATTTAATAGCAACATGCAATCTTCAAGGATGCCTCGAGGCTAAAAAGAAATAATTACACTCTCGCAAATTGATGGCTTGTAGTGTGCCAGTCAGAAAATAATTTACATTTGCATCAATTTGCATATACTGCTTAAGTTCGTTATGATTTCAACGTAGGTTTATTATTACAGTGCTTGAATGGTAACAAGTAAGTATTAAGTAATCACTCAAAAGGAATAATCTTTAGCTATGAATTATGTTAAAGGGATAAGACTTGAATTTTAGTCTTTAAAGCTTAAACACAATAGAGAATTGGAGAGGAAAGATGTTGGGGCATTTGATTAGACAGGACGACCCATAACAATTATAGAAGGTAAAATATAAGGAATGAGAAAGAGAGGAAGACCACGAACTTACATAAACCAGATCAAAAAGAAAGTGGACGTCGTGTCGTATCAGAAGGTCAAGATGTTGGCACAGGACAGAGAGGATTGGAAAGGGTTCCATCAACAAGGTACGAGAACCTTAAAATAAAGAAGAAGAAAGCTTCCATTGTCAAGATTGTTTTGTTTTCAGTTATTTCTAAACTAAAATAGTATATCTAAATGTTTGTATTCCAAGGATTAAATCTAGAAATTTCTATAATCAATTTCAATTTCCAATACCTGGAGATAGCAGTAAACTAATCAGTATGAGAGTCAGAACGCTAGATGGCGCTGACCAAGGTGCGCGTGCGCATATTAATGTGCAAGTATTGTTCATATTACTTCACTTGCATTTTAATTGAGCGATAGCGCATTTCTACTAAATCAATATCTTCCTATGATGTCATGCTTTCTTCGCCATAAGTTCAGCAAAATAAAACTCTTTATGAATTTCAACGTGTCGTGTCTCTTGGAGAGAAAGTAATACTTCGTCCATAGATTAAGTCTACAAGAGCAATATTACCTTTGTCTATGCCTTTGATATTAAATTACGCTAGATTGTTATCAACCTACGCTTTATCAACTATGTCCTATATCAAATCGTATCTCCTGATTGCTGTTTCTCAATCAATACTAATATTATAAAGAGAAAATATTTGTATTTTTGTATCCTTATCCTTATCCTTACATAGTATAAAACAATAACGCTTTTTTATGTTTGTCCCTATATATGCTTGAATCTTTAAAACTACGCTTCGCACGGGTTCAATTATTGTTAGTATGGCTGTTATCTACAATGTTAACAGTTTTTCTGTAGTGTATTTACTATTAGTTTTGCACCCGTGCAAAGCCGGGGCGGGTCGCTAGTTGATTAATATAAATCAAAAGCTATTATAGCGATTTCAAATTGAAAGCTACGCTATCACCGAATAACTTGAGCTATTTTTTTAAGGTCGCGAACATATAAATTAAAAAAATATGAAATTGAATGTGGACGGATACAAAGGCAGGAAAGTCAAAGAAAGTATGGACGAATTGTAAGAAGATATGCTGAAAAAAGGGGTAAATTCAAAAAAATCAAAGGACCGCTAATAGGGAAGTATGGAGTAGCACATTCTGTGCCGATCCTCCATAGGAACAAGGGTAGCAACGAACATCGAGTATCAATGAGTAAACACAATTTAGATTCAAGAAGTTCAAAAACATTAGATAGTCTGTTCTGTCCACAATATCATACCACAGGGAAGTAAAACAAATGCTATCAAGTCTGTCTAAGGTAGTGCATTCCACAAGGGAACTTTCCTGGAACACGCTTTATGGCGTCTACGAATGTCTACATATAGCATCTCACAAGGTATGTTTTTATACCAAGACGAATAAAGAGTATGGTACTGTATTGGACCTCAGTCTTCAACGCACTCTTTAACATCTGAGTGTGTTACTCGTAGGTTCGATTTTCCTTACATTGTTCATTGCATTACAAAGAGAAATGTTTTGATTCTTTGCAAGATGAAGATGACCCGGTATTGTAAATCGTTTACTAGAAAGACAAAATGCAAAGGAATATTTGCTATAGTTTTAAAATCAGGTAAAAGACTAGAAACTAGTCTAAAGTTCAATTAAAATTGTGCATCCGTTTACTTCTTCTACAATATCAGTTTTTATTTTTATTACCGCAATAAAATCTTTATACGCTTCAAAAGAAATGATTACTTTAATATAAAAGACTAGCTTTTGTTCACGACTTCGTCCACGTTAAATTAAATCTATACTCCGAGATAATGTTGCTTTACAATGATGAAAGAAGTTTTGAAATCTGCCGAGTTTAAAGTTATTTCAATACATACAAAAATACAAACCTTTGCTCTTTATTGTAGTATCTATAAGTGAGAATCATTCTCTGGTCCCGACGCTACCTCCATAAGCGAGAAACTCGGATTACAGAGAAACCCTTGGAAAAAATAATAACAATTTAATTTAAATTCCTCGTGTGTCACCGAAGTGGAAAATATGATGGCTGTTTAAAATAAACCATGCGACCGCAAAGTTAACCAGATATGTCGTTAAAAATAGAAGTCAACCATCACACTCTATCCTCATCAAGAAAACATCAGGCCTCATAAAAAAGGAAAGCGACATACAAATGGAGGTATAAAAACGCTCGACTAACACGCTTCATAATCTTGAAGAGATACAGTTTTAAAAAGTAATAAATATGATCCTTATATTGTGAAATACGATGAATGTTTTTGTTTTATTTACTAGCTGTTGTGCGCCATTTCGTCTGAATGGCATTAAATAATATAGCCCATGTTACTCGGGGATAATGTAGCTTTCTAATGGGGAAAGAATTTTTAAAATCGGCCCAGTAGTTCTTGAGTTATTTCAATACATACAAAAATACAAAGTATCTTTCTTTATAATATCAGTATAGTTGATGCAAATACACAGAAACTAGCAGCTAAACATGCAGTGATTCCTAAAACATCAACTAATAGATATTCAAATCCAAATGAAGATACGAGTATAACAAAGAAAGACATGATTTCTTTTGCTATCAAAATTAACCCAAACCTATTCCCCCTTTTTCCGAAAAATGTATAAAGTACTGCCATAAACGAGGACCAAAAAGTAGTCGATTATACGATACTGGAGGACACTCGGAACTAAATAAAATAGACCTGGGGTCTCAATGGACCAAATTATGTATCGTAGGAACTACCAGGAAGAACAAGGATGTTCTGTACTTTGAAATAAATGTTATGAATGTACCAGTACCAGACGTAGAAAGTACAATAATGATAACGTTGATTCTCGTTTCGGAATAAAGCGGATTGTATTTACCTCGATAAGTACAAGATGTTTAAATATTTAAATTTGCTACTGTTTAGGTTTTCTGGCAATAAAACATCCTATTATTTTTGGACATAAGAGGTTAGGTTTTACTACGTCTTATTAAGCGTCTTTGTTGTTGTCTCTATTTTTACAAAGCGTATGAAGGAGATAACGATATTTTAATGTCCGTTGAAACCCACATGTCTTTTAACAAGCCATGAGTCAGGGACAAGATGCGTTTTAAATAACAATAAAAGGCGAGAATCCTTTATTGTGCGATCCTTCTTAGGATTTGACAGTTCAAATTGGAATTCCACGTCTGAGGAATTTGTAACAGTTTGCAACAAAGACTTTTGTTTTTTTTAACCAACTTCCGAAAGGAGGTTATTTACTTCTGAGAATTGCCAGTTTGTGTCATTATTGGCATGAAGTTGACGATTTTATTCTTTATTATCTTAAAAGGTTTATCATTAGGTTAATTGATTATTGTCAGTTTATATACTGTCGCAGTCACATGAGTATAATCTGTATTTAGAAAAGGGTAGACGCAAATCTTAAAATCAACGCACAGCCAAAACTACTGGGTCTAGAGACTTGAAATTTTGTATAAAGGTTACTGTTACTACGTAGGTGTGCACTAATTTTATTTAATTTTAAGATTTTAAGAAATACAACCCCTAAAGGTCCGAAATGGTGGTCCAAAATTTGTATGGAGTCCTAGAAACTTGAAATTTTGCTTAGTGGGTTCTATTACTTTTTCAAATTTATTTTGTAAAGGTTTCACGCGGACGAAGTCGCGGGCGAACGCTAGTTTGATATAAAAGGTTCTGTAACTAAAGAAATATGCGATTACCCTTTTCTGAGTTTCTTTGATGACTAAGTTAATTAATGCTAGAAGGGACATGGTTCTTCATCGCTACGAAAGTGCAACATTTACCGTAAAATAAAACGATAACATTAAAGCCTTATAAGAGACCATTTAGGGCATTAAGTGCGTGAGACAAAAGTAGTTTTTATTTCACTTTTCCTTGTTCGAAAAGCAAAAGTATCCACAAAGCTATTTTATTGTCCCTCTATCTTAACCACAGTCAGACTAATTTCAACCTAAACGCTTTGTGCTAAAGTTCAAAATACTTTGTTTTCAAACCTTTAATGTGACACTACGTGTGTGACCCCAATGCTTACAAAGATTTACGGTTAATGCAGTTTTGGACTTTATTTATATGGTGTTAAGATTTAACTTAAATTGACCAATTATATTTTAGTGGTATTTGGATAGTAAAGCTTTGAATGTAAGAGCATAGTTTACAAAAGACGTTATTGTAATATTTAGACGCAATATTACTTGGAATTATTAAGGAGCAGGTGTTTGTCTATAAATTATATTTATTACTAGCTGTTGTGCGCGACTTCGTCCGCGTGTAATTAAATGATATAGCCTATGTTACTCGGGGATAGTGTAGCTTTCTAATGGTAAAAGAATTTTTGTAATTATTTTTTTCGGAATAAGTGGGATTTGTTTTAAGTGTAGCATAATAATAGACTTTAAATAAATATTTAATGAGTCTCTTTTTGCTTAAGAAGCGAAAATTTAGTATTTATTATTCAAATCACGTTTGCTACGTTTCTCCAATGAATAAAGAGATAAATTGAATAAACGTTAAAAGGCGTTATTCAAAATGGCGATGGCGCCAAATGAATCACGAATTCATTGAATTCTATTTGTATTAAAATTCGAAAAACGTCCTTTGCTTCTAAGCGTTATAAAATAACCGTTGATCAGTTAAAAAATAACCGTCGATGTGTGTTGCGGCCGGAAGGCTGGCCGGCAAGAAGAAAATTCTTTGGTGGCAATTTAGTACCTTTTAATTTTAATTCATTCCTTTCTTCTTTTGTTTTTTGTAAAAAAATATATTACATCTCTTGCACTGGATGGGCTTGTTTGATTTTATTTGAAACTCTTTTTCTCATTTTTAATATGATAAATTACAATAAATTAATGTGTTAAAGATAACTGTTGATGAGTTACAAATTAAAATAAAATATTATCTATCTAGCTTAGCGTGTCTGTGGTCAATATTTTTGATTTTTTTCTGTATCTGACATGTTTTTTTTCTTAATTCCTAGCATTTATAATATAAAGGATGAAATCTTCTTATTCTTCGATATATAGATTACTAGCTGTTGTTCGCGACTTAGTTACCGCGAAATTATATTCTATGTCTAGGTCTATGTTACTCGGGTATAATATAGGTTTCTAATGGTGAAAGAATTTTTACAAATCGGCCTAGTTATTGAGTTATTTAAATACATAGAAAAATTCAAATACTTCCTCTTTATAATTTTACTAGCTGTGGTCCGTGACTGCGTCCGCGGAATTAAAAAATACAGCTTATGTTACTCGGGGATAATGTAGCTTTCTAATGGTGATAGAATTTTCGAAATCGGCCAAGTTATTGGGTTATTTCAATACATACAAAAATACAAAGTTTCTCTCTTCATAATATTAGTATAGAAAGGGAGATATAGTATAGAACAATGAAACATTGTTATTTTTGAATTATATTTGAGTTTCGTAACAAAAAAGTTGACCTAATAAACCATTTTTTAATCGCCCACACATTAAATACAATGTTTTAAGAAGTAAAAAAATGATTGATAGTTGTATGGCATGCTCTATGTCAGATTTGCCTTCTGTTGTCTCATTTTATTACGCGATTATAACCCTTATTCCAACTTAATAATGATTATTTTAGTGCAAATTTATTTCATGTATGTTTAGTAATTGCTAAGCAATGTTATATTTGATTTTATACTGTATTGCAAAGTATTAGAGTTGTAAATGGCTTGATCGGTTGGTAATTATGAACGAGAGAGTGTCACAACTTTGTATTATTATAAAAAAAAACAAAGACGTAGAAAGTTTTATGATCTATGGCGACCTACAAGTTTGAGTGGGTTGTGTATGTTTATTTAATGATGGTTTTGTCATTTCATTTATCACTAGCTCTCGCCCGCGAGTTTGCGCGTAATTAAAAACAAACTTAGCATTACGTTTTCTTCCACACTATGGTCTATATCTGTGCAAAGATTCTTCGATATCAAGCAGTTCAAACATCCATCCAACGTAACTAACAGTAGAACCTGGATAAGTAAGAGACGCTTAAGCCTTGTTCGCACCAGGATACTATTTTAGTCGAGTAGCAAGTAGCATTAATCCAAACAAAGGATTTACTACTGTTCGGACTCGTTTAAACCTAAACCTACGCACTAGGGTAGTAATTTAGTAACTAAACGTATCCGAACAGCAACATTTATGTAGAATAGATTAGTAAATCCTTTGTTCGCAGATTTGCTACTTGCTACTCGACTAAAATACTATCCTAGTGTACAAGGCTTTATAGAGGTTGCTAAGTAATGCTAAGTTTGACCCATGATGGAGCCCCATTTTTCCGCAACTACAATAGCGCGTATTTTGCGTGACTTCACACATATTGCATTTCTTATAGAGGTTTCTCTCTAAGCCGAGTTTCTCGCTTATGGAGGTAGCTCGTCAGGACTATAGAATGCCTCTAGTATATAGAGGTTTTTCACTTATCGAGGTCTCGATTGACTGCATTGATAAGAATTAAGATGAAAAACTAGCTTTTATAGTTACGTAGCTCTAAGGTCGAAAATTAAAATGAATATTACAGTCGTCAAAATTCGTATGGAATTTGGAGTTTAACCGTGGTCTTATAATTTAAGACGCTGTTAAATTCACGTTTCAGTATCCAGTCCTCAATCATTATAATAGTCAATTAAGCTGTTAGTTTTCTCATTAACGGTATTCAGTAGTTAAGTGTAGATTTTAGTGAGAAATCTACTTTAATGGTATCCCTTAATGACCAATTAGTCAGCAATTAGTATAGAGTAATTAAAGTTATACTCAAAGTCTTCCGTAATCATAAAATAACTATTAGTACGGCTGTTATATTTACAGTTTTTCTGTAGTGTACATATTTATTATCAGCATTGCACCAGTGCTAAGCCGGGCAGGTCCCCGAATATAATTCAACTAGCTATTGTGCGCGACTTCGTCCGCGTGGGATTAAATAATATAGCCTATGTTACTAGGAGATAATATAGCTTTCTAATGACGAAATAATTTTGGAAATCGGCCCAGTAGCTCTTGAGTTATTTAATACAAAAAAAAATTCAAAAATACAAAGTTTCTCTCTTTATAATATTAGCATAGACAATACATTTATATATAACTTTGTACATATCTAATCTAAGGTGTTTAATTATAAGGTTTTTTATAATTGTGTCGCCCCCTGGCGGGCTTCGACGATAACTATTGTTTCAACTTGACCTTTTGTAATACAATGAACAGAGAGACTGTTTTAAATTATTTATTTGCAATGTCATGGGACTATTTGACAATGTTTAAAGTTGTAACACACTAGATATTTTTCTCCTAGTTTATAGATGAAAAAATTATGTCTTTTTCTCCATTTCTTACTTTTTATTTCTATCTATAGACCTCTTTATATGATCTTTTCTCTTATATTATTGTGGTATATAACCTCCTTCTTTTGGAAGTTGGTAAAAAAATAAAAATAATGTAATTTAAATTGAATGAATTTAACAATTTATAAAGTGGATAGATTTGTATTTATTGAAATAACTCAAAAACTACTGCATCGATTTTAAAAAATCTTTCACTGTTAGAAAGCTACATTATCCTCGAGTAGCATAGGCTATTTTTTTAATACCACGGGAACGAAGTCGCGAACAACCAGTATTAAATAAAACAATATTCAAATCCTGTTATTCATGCTTAGCTCAGTGTGTTCCGACCCTAATAGATAATGAAATGACCAATGGTCAACAACCTATAAGACAACTAATAAGAGATTATTATCTTGGTCTGAACTCTAGCACGTTCGCGCTAGGAATTTGGCTTAGTCATTTGTAAAACAATCGTTAGACTATCTATTTGCTAATTCTAAAGAAATAAGAGCGTCGGTGGGTCAGGGGTTTAGCTCTTGATACAAGTCAATACTGCAGCGTTTGCAATGTAAGACCTAAAAAAGTCTTAATTTACGACATCATATTAAAAACCTATAAATTATCAGTTACTCTACGATATTCTGATGATTATACATGAACACCTTCCTTATGAATCACTATTTCTATTAAAAAAACCGCATCAAAATCCGTTGCGTAGTTTTAAAGATTCAAGCATATATAGGGACAAACATAAAAAAGCGTTATTGTTTTATACTATGTAAGGATAAGGATGAAACTCGAAACACACTAAAAATATTGTAAACACTATAATTCGGACATAAAAGCGTGTTATTTGTGCAAATTATCTTATTTCTTGTTGGTTACGTAAATAACGGTTATTTGTTTGTTTTCAAACAAAGAGACATTCCAATGTAATATTTGCCAACAATGCTTACTGTACAGACGGATTACCCAAGTAGTACATGCGCTACGAACATCAAGAATGTATGGAACTGAAAACGTTCGATATCTCACACGTGACAAGCACATGACTAATCAAATGTCATTGTCAGTTTCATACGTTTTTGTCGATTCCATCAGCGATATCGCCAATCGAAAGATACGCTGGGTAACACCCCAGCTCCCTGAGAATTTCGAAGACTGCTTCATTTGTTTCTTTAAGAGTGTATTTCTATAGATTTGACTTATCTCACTTAAGAGTACAACAGAAAGAAAATTCACTTTCACTAATACTCAAAGCAAAGCTATTCTTAACAAAAGATTTTTAGTAAGTATATCATAGCGTATATGACGGCTTTAACTTTAGTTGGGTCGTGTGGTAAAATAATACTCTTGTTCTCGACGTGCCAAATGAAATGCTACCAAGAGTACCAAATCCACGAATTAGTAACACGTTGTTGATGTTAATAAAGTTTATTATTTAAATTACATAAGAACTATAAACTACGAGAGATCCCGTGAGGTCCGCGAGATCTTTGGGTTCCTTTGAGATCGCACTGTAACTAAAGTTAAGCCAGGAAAAACTCGTGGGATAGCAGTCTCTATTCAGGAGTAAAGAAAAGAATTTCCTCCAAATGTTTTTCATATTATAGATTCTTGGTCGAGAATGAATAAAACATTCAGGCAATTCAATCTATGAAAAGAAAATTAATAAGAAAATTAGATCATGTTTTGTTAAGTTTGTTCACGTTTTATTCAAATGTACAATAACATAAACTGATCCGGGGCAGAATTACGCGTTCCCATTGGCGGGAAGCCAACTCTGGATTGCAATATTGTATGTATTTGTATCGTAACTTGTTACGAAACATTTTTATTATTTAACAGCTAACGAAAAAAGACATTAAATCATATCTTAAAAGAACCAGATATGTCTTATTGACAGCGACTGAGACACATTTATACGAAATAACGTAACGTGACAAAGATAGTGATATAGATCTTTAGTCCCTTATGCGATTTTGTTTGTTTGGGTCCAGATATATGACCTAAGCAAATGTGACGTGTCTTATAGTATGGCGCTCCAAGCGTATTTTCGACCGACTATTTTTTTATACGTCCCAGGCAAAGCCTTAAGACATGATATTATTGGTTTAAAACCGTAAAGTGATGCACACACTACATACGTATGCCGTAGTCTAAGGCATGTTTTGTCCCTCCACCGCATACGCATTTCTATACCTTTCTACGCATTAAATAAATGATTCTGAAATCTCAGATGTATACAAAGCTATAGAAATAATATCAAAGAGTTTCTACACAAGTACGCGTTGCCGTATATATTTGTATACCTTCAAACAAACATCCGTCCAATTTTTAACCGACTTCCAACAGAAGGAGGTTATCAAGTCAATGAGTTTTTTTATGTATGTACAAGAATTAAGCAGCGAGTTCTGAACCGATTTACGTAATTATTTTTTTGTTCGATGTAAAATAGCTGCCATTTGGTCCCATATTTACGTTAAAAAAAATACTATTTAGTAATTTTTGAGTTAATTCTAATAAACATGAAAAAATTGGACTTTTTTTGCTTTCTCGGCTTACGTAGCCTAAACTATAGGCTCTATGAAAATTTGGGTATTACCAGATTGTAGCTCTTTAAATGTGCTAATTTAAAGTCCGCGATGGCATATATCTATCTTCTATGGTTTTCTCACAAAAAACATTTTTTCCATTTATAATGTTAGTTAGAAGTTAATAGATAAAGTCAATGTTGTAAAGGTCACTCTACTGTGACACGGTGAAAACTAGTTCAGGAGAGAGAGTCCCAATTATATTGCTAAAAGTGTTTCGTCAAATAAACTTTTTTTATTTCATTTTTAATTACTATTCTCGATTTTCAGTTTCCGTCCTAACCACTAATTAAAATAATTCTAATAATTACAGACAAAGATTCTATTGGGATGTTGATAGACATCAGATTTGAAACCATTAATTATAAGGCGTTATCTATTGTTAGATCAAATCTATTCTATTCCGTCTTAGGGTAACCATGCAAGTTAAAATATCCGGACATTTTTATTGTTGCAATTTTATATACTATATTGCAGTGGCGTGGGGTGAAAAAAAAGAAAGGTAAAGCCGGACCAAAAAAACGTCTAACGCGTGAATTTTCACAACGTCATATCTTGTCAAAAATAAATTACATTCCTTAAATTAGTGTGTGTTAGTTCACCTTTCCAAAATTACGGCGAAATGTTTTGTATGGACTATGGTGTTTACGTTGCGTTGTTTACAGTTTATAACGTCTATAATCAATTTTAATATCGAGGCGAGCCCGTCCACCGTTAATTATATATTTTTTAGTTTCGAAAGCTTGTTTTGAAAACAAAGTTAACTAATTTAATAGGTAATCTGTAAAACAACAACCTATTTGTACTAATTCCGCCATTACTAACCTAACAGTCTAGCCTACGTGAAACAAAAAGAAACAAACAAACAAACCTTTACGATGAAAGATACGCAATATACTTCTTAAACACAACACTTAGCACATAAAATATCACTATTTCACTATTTAAACTTCCGTGAGACATTATTATTAGTAAATATACACTCACGTTATTAAGATACGAACCGTTGCCAAACGTGCGTAATAACAATAAAAAAACAATCGGATGACCGGCCTGCATGTCGCAAAAAAATACTCTGATTGGTCGACAAACTTCACGCAAAAGTAAACCTTAACACACAAAAAATAAGCATTAGAAGCCGTGAGACATTCGGCTTATTTCGAAGTGGAAAGCTTCAAGCCAAACTCATCCTTAACGACCAACAAATAAGGTGTTATTTCGTAGAGAGGTTGCCAATGTATATCCGTTAGGAAGTCTTTACATTTTAATAATTTAAATTCCCAATATTATGAGCGAGTTGCCCCGCCTCCTACTACCTCGGCACGCGTATTACGATTGTAAAATTATGATCCGAGAATTGCGTGTTTTGTAACGCATATTAAAGAATGTTTTGTATAAAGCCCGCAATGTAACTAAATCTCTTAGACAACGTAGAATAGTAGTTTTATATATTAGTATCTGAAAAGGTAAGCCGAAGGGAAGCCGGTGGGAATCGTGTTGTATGGACGCTTCGCCACTGCTATATTGCTATTTTATCAAAGGGTATAAAAGGGACAGGTAACTTCATAGTGTGCTTTATATTAGAATTAGTATGAAAAATTATTAAAGTTTAATACCCGTTCTATTGTTTATAACTCTATGCTAATTAGCTCCAGGTGTAATGTAACAATGGAGTTTAACCCCTTTATTCCGAAAAAATGTATAAAATACTGCGATAAACGAGAACCAATAAGTCGTCGATTATACGATACTGAAGGACACTCGGAACCAAATAAGATGGAGCAGGGGTCTCATTGGACCGAATTATGTATCTTAAGATGTAGCAGGAACAAGTATGTTTTTTATTTTGGAATAAATTTTATAAATATACCAGTACTAAACGTAGAAAGTACAACAGTAATAACGCTGATTCATTCTCGTTTAGGAATAAAGCGAGAAATGTTTACAGTAAGAATTTGTGGCTTTTGTTAACTTTATTTGGTCCAATTATGAGAAAATTAATAAATTTTATATGCCAATTTGCTATTTCTATTTTATTAAAGGGTATGAAAAGGACAGGTGACTTCATAGTGTGCTTTATATTGGAACCAGCTGTTGTGCGCGACTTCGTTCGCGTGGAATTAAATAATATAGCCTGTGTTACTCGGGGATAATATATCTTTTTAGTGGTGAAAGAATTTTTGAAATCGCTCCAGTAGTTCTTGAGATATTTCAATGCAAACAAAAATACAAAGTTTCTCTCTAGTATAAAAAATAAATAAAGTTAATTGCCCGTTCTATTGTTTATAACTCTATGCAAATAAGCTCCAGGTGTAATGTAACAATGGCGTTTAAGTAGTCATTTGTTAGTAATGCAAATATATTTAACATTAGTCTACAATGATTTGCAATTGCAGTACTAACTTGTACCAGTACAATGATTTAGTGGAATTCATCCTTAAATGGATATTGAATGTGGTTGTTAGAGTATAACTAAAAACATCGTCAATTTACAATGTTACTAATTATAGTGTACAATGCAAGCAACTACATAGTATAAAACAAAGTCGCTTTCTCTGTCCCTATATCCGTATGTATGCTTAAATCTTTAAAACTACGCAACGGATTTTGATGCGATTTTTTTTTAATAGAGTGATTGAAGAGAAAGGTTTATATGTATAAAAACTAATAAATAGTGGAGAAATACTGTTATTTTTTAGGTTTCTAATTATATTTTGTACACAAAAAGAAACATACATAATGAAAACAAAAATAAAATAAGTACGAGGTTAAACTTAACACTAAAAGAGTTCTATTCTAGTACTAACCACTTTAATGTGATGTCGTTACATTTTTTTCGCGTTTTGTAGTGTATTTCGTATCAGCATTGCACCCAAGCGAATTCAAGGCGGATCGCTACTACTAGATATATTATAATCTACCAAGAACCAAATGTTAACATTATGCTCGGTTCATAAAAAAATGAAGATTTTTTCACTTAATAATTTTAAATTGGTTATCGGTAAATAGATGGACTATTTATCTATATCTATACTAATATTATAATGAGAGAAAAATTGTATTTTTGTTTCTGTTGAAATAACTCAAGAACTACTGGGCAGAATTCAAAAATTCTTTCACCATTAGAAAGCTACATTATCTCCGAGTAACATAGATTATATTATTTAATTCCACGCGGACGAAGTCGCACACAACAACTAGTAACAAATATAGTGAAATTAGATAATACGAATGTTCACAATTTTACAATAGCATTGTCACAATTAAATATTTCCTCATCTAGAATGTAGCAAGTTTTAGGTAATTTCCATCTAAAATTCTACAACATTATTACAAAATCATGTAATGAAGCTGTAACTATTTCAAAATTAATCAAATCTGTCAATAATAAGTTTATTCCATACCAATATTCCGATATTAAATAAATCCTTTGTTCGGATAGATGCTACTTGCTACTCGACTAAAATACTATCCTGGTACGAACAAGGTTTAATAACGAAGCTAAAGTCCATGTTGGACTCTATCAGAACGTTATAAGGGTGATGATACACTATAGTTGAAGTCCTTAAAAAAACTTAATGATCGGAAGCGAATTCTGTTCACGTCTCCCGGTGATAAAAAGCTGTAGGTCGATGCCACCAGTGTGGCGTGATCTTAATCGTTCAGTTTTTATTACGACTAAACTGTCGATATTATATAGCTAAGGTGAGGTCACAATTGAATAATATAATTTGCGGTCATAATTGCCGATTGAAATATTGTAAAAAAATGTTATGTAATGAATATTACAGAGCCGAGTGATTTTAGACGTTATGTATTAAAATTATATGTTTGTTTAAAAATATTCCGCTTTTAAAAGTTTTTCATTCGTTTTAGGTTAGATTTTATTAAAATCGGTAATATGTACTACAAAACGGGCAATTATTGTATACGAATAGTATATACATCTATACTAATATTATAAAGAGGAAAACTTTGTATTTTTGTATGTATTGAAATAACTCAAGAACTATTGAGCCGATTTCAAAAATTCTTTCACCATTAGAAAGCTACATCCCCGAGTAACATAAGCTATATTTTTTTTAAAATTCGCACAACAGCTAGTAAGTTATATATTTTGTTACCCTCAATAATTACTTTTCTAAATGAACATGTGTTTTTATTGCATTTTTAAAAGACAAGGCAAAGAAAAGGATTGCCTGCGCATGTGTAGTGTGTCTGTACCCTTGTATTTGATTACCGATACTCAAACATGTCTTTTTTTGTAGTGAATAAAGCTACATAATAGATATATTTTCTATTTTAATAACTAGCTGTTCGCGAAAAATTAAAATAATATATCCTATGTTACTCGGGGATAATGTAGCTTTTTATGAGTGAAAGAATTTTTGAAATCGACCCAGTAGTTATTGAGTTATTTCAATATTACAAAAATTCAAAGGTTTCCTCTTTATAATATTAGTATTGATAAATTCCAAGAGTATTTTTTTACACTAGCCTTATCCTTAAAAATAATTAACTAAAAAAACTCAAAGTTTTTTGTAATTTTTTTATTAATTTAAAATCATCGGAAAATTACTAACAAATTAAATGGCGTCTGTACTAAAATTAAAAATAAAATAGTTACGTAACAAGCAATTAATAGTTAAATAATATTGCGTCACAGTGTAATTAAAGTGGTAGAACAATTTAGCAAAGACTAATTTTCAGTTTTTTAATACTCAAAACATATTAAGAAAGTCTCGCACGATAAAACGATTTGTAACAATTATGTGCTATAAAATTGTCTACCAAATAATGAACATTTCAAGGATTTAAAAAATACAACTTCATGCCTATTTGAGAATTTGGAATATTTTCACGCGAATAAAAAGATACGACAAAAAATACTAATTCTGTGATGACTGGGATGTTAGGACTCAATTATAAAATTAAATGTACATTTTAGAATATTAAATAACCAAAAAAATAATAAAAAAAAACAGATTCCTTACCCAAAATAGGGCAAAATTCTGACGATATACCTAACGTGACCAGACGTACCGTTTTGAACCGGACTGTCCCGTATTCCAGTAATATGTCCCGGTGTTCCAGGAAACAATCTTCGAGACGCCAAATTGTCCCGTTTTCGGAAATTACATTAGTCTTAGAGATGGGTAAAATACGTGATTCGATATAATGTAAATTCTGATCACGGCTTGCACTCTTCCTACATCCGGGGCCGAAAACTATAGTTGTCCCGCTTTGAGTCCAAAAAAAAGGGTCACGTTATATATAACCCAACTTGCTAATATCCAAAGTTGCTTAATGTGAACGCCAGATGGCATCAAAATTGTTTAGCAAAAATTTCGAAGCCATTTGTCACTATTTGGTTCCTTTAAAATTAACAAAGGTAGGGTTGAAAACGTAAAATTATCGAGAACTATTGACACATTACATCAATAGAGTGAATGACTGAATGACAAATACAATAATGTATTCAAAAGCTATCAATCATGGCACATTTTTGAATATATTGATTTGTATACAATTGAAGTAATAATCGAAATGGCAACATACAAATCGAATATTGAACCGTCGACCTATACACCTGGCAACCCTAGCATAAAGCCTGCGACACACGTACGTTTTTAACTGCACAGTTTCAACTGAACAGTCCGACTTTTCTGAAACCGTGTTAAGATGTTACCGTGTAGGAAACATCTTAACTCTCAATTACATTGTTCAATTCCAGTTTTTCCTACACACGTATGGCCGTATTTATTAGAAATGTGAACTTATTACAGATTTCACTGGCTGACAATGTCATTTGTTCTCTATGGATTTTATTTTGAAAGCTTCACTGCTTAAATTAATGATACAAACATATTTTAGATTACGATTTAAACCATGTACAATAAAAGTAAATGTGTCAAGATACGCTGGGCGTTTATTTTACCTGTGAACTGAAGGATGTCGTCACCGTCGTTTAAGTGTTAGTAATTAATTCCAATGTGCACAAAAGTCGAAATTTTTGCCGCTACGCAGATAAATTAGTGGCACTATAATTGTTAATTTTCATTGTATTAAACGTTTTAATTAAACAGTCGGTCTGTTCAGTAAAAGCTTGAAGTGTGTAGCCGGCATTACAATTCTCGTACACCTTGACATGTTTTAACTGTCTTGGCATGCATAATATTCATTACTTCCTCGGATTACTTAAGTTATTGCTTACAAAATAACTTGAATTAAAAGTTATAAATACTTATAGTAACTTCATATGTATACATAAAAGTTCGTATAAATGATTTGCTAATAAATACCTTTTTACTGCAACCTGCACATATCGGCGAAGAAATTCAAAGATATGTGTGAAGTCGACCAACTCGCACTTGGCCAGCGTGGTTGACTATGGCCTAGGCACCCCTTAGGGGGTAAGCCCCGCGCCCCTCGGTGGGGACGTACAGTGAGCTGGTGATGATGATGGTGATGATGAACAACTAGCTGTTGCCCGCGACTCCGTCTACGCGGAATTAAAAAGCATAGAGTATCCTATGTGTTCTTCCACACTATCTTCGACATCTGTGTTTCATCGAGAATCGTTTCCGTTCTGGATATACCTTCAAACATCCCTCTATCGTAACTTTCGCATGTACATATTTACCCGACGCTCTTAAGCCTTGATCGCACCAGGATAGTATTTTAGTCGAGTACCAGTAGCATGTATCCGAACAAAGGATTTACTACTGTTCGGACTCGTTTAAACCTAAACCTACACACTAGGGTTGTAATTTAGTAACTTAACGTGTCCGAACAGCAACATTTTAGTAGAATAGATTAGTAAATCCTTTGTCCGGATATTTGCTACCTGCTACTCGACTAAAATACTATCATAGTACAAGGCTTTACGGTGAAGGAAAACATTGTGATATCTGCACATATCGGCGAAGAAATTCAAAGATATGTGTGAAGTCACACAAAATACGCGCTAGTCGTGGAGTTCCGGAAACATGGAGCCCATCATAGGTCGAAGTACAACTACTAAGATAATTTTAATTCTTATTGACATCCCTTTCATTCAATTTGAAAAGAATAGAGACAACAATATGTAATACGAGCGTGACTGTTAAAACCCACAGTTAAATAAACATATATTAATTCATCTTTAAAGAGCAAAGTAAATAAAATATTATAAGAGCGTACATAATCGTTTCTTGGTTAATTATCCATTCAACATTTTTGCATAATCAAGTCGAAAACAAGTTTGTAAGGTCAAGCCGGACAAGTTCATCAATATTGCTATAAAAAAAATAATTATTTCACTATAAATTTTCTATCTTTTTTTTCAATTATTACATAAGATTTTTTTGTATTACTAAGTGGCAAACGAGCAAGCGATCACCTGGATTCGCTGAAATAGCGAAACGACCGCTGCCCATAGACATCTGCAATTGCAATTGCAGATGCTTCGCCAACCTATCTACGGAGGAGACGCACAGCAAGCGGATAGTACCTCTTCCTATGCGTCCCTTCCTCTGGCAATCCACTTCCCCTTCCCATCATTTCCTTATAAGAAAAGCATAGGAAGGGAAAGTGGACTAAAATTAGGCCTCTGGCACCACACTCTTCAGCCGAAACACGAAATTGCTTCCATTTCACGCCCGTCTTTGTGGTCGTGGTATGTCACCGGAAGAGCCGGACAATTCATGCGAAGATGTTAGGGCTCTACCACTGTTAAAAAGAGAGATAGGATTTTGTTTACGTTAAACATACTACTATTGCTGTCGCCTGCGATGTTCTCTACTTATAATTTTTAAAAATCCTAACCCACGAGAACCGTGGATTGTCGGCTAAATGTAACCTACATATTATTTCAAACTATGCCTTAGTTCTAAATTTCATTCAAACCCGTTACGAAGTTATGTGGTAACTAACATCTATATATTTGCATTTACATTACTTGTAAGAAGTAAGATTATTAAGTTACTAATGAAGCGAAAAATATAAAAGAAGAGTTCTCTTTTAAAGAAACATAATAAATATTCCAAGATCTCGATAAAAGGGATTTAAATACTTTTCTTGGTACAAAATGGCGTATCTTATTGTTACGCTATTCGATCGTAGAGGGCGCTGCGATTGTTCAACTTTATGAACTCAAAGCACCATTTATAGGTAGCCACTAATAAGGGATATCGGGCTAAATAGCGCCTTCTTCCTCGCACTGGTCCGTATTTGATTTGGTAGGGTTGGCAATTAAATTCTGTAGACAAAACACACTTTATTATCGAGAAAATTAAAACTCCCTGGGTATAATAAAGATAGTGTTTAGTTCTTTTAATTCGAGTGAAAATTATTGTTATATTACTCGGATTTTCGTTTAACTTAAAATGTCCAATAACGAACAAAAAACAAACGTAAATTAGGTTTAACTCAACATTATATTTACACCTTTGCCAAAGTAAAATACTGCCGTTTGTTAAACTAAAAAGGAAATCTTTAAAAATATTATCGTCAGTAGATTTAGATTTTATAAAATGATTTTGTAAGTTTTTATTTTTTTTATTATTTTTCATTTTGACAACCCTATATGAAAATAAAACCAAGCAGTGGAATGAAGTAGCAGTACGTATTGCCCAGTTAAGACCACGCTGGGCTAATAAATGGTTGCCTTTGAAGAAATTAATTGGGTCCTACTGAGTTCTACTTTTATAGGGCTTTTAAAACGCAATGTGTGGTCCTACACGACAAGATAGGGTAGACAAAAATAAACTCCTATATTATAGCTATCGCTCGGAACTCCGCAAGCACGTTTAAAAAAAATTGCCATGTATTTTTCAGTGTTAAATTCAATTAAAATCCGTTGAGCCGTTAATGATACCTTTAAGAAATATCCATTAATTTATGGACCATCTATGTAATATTGATAAAAAGACAAAGGGTGTTTTAGTAAAGATAAATATTTTGATTGCCAAACATATTCCGCTTTATTCCGAAACGAGAATCAGCGTTATTACTGTTGTACTTTCGTTTGGTACTGGTACATTCATAAAATTGATTCCAAAATACATAACATCCTTGTTCCTGGTACTTCTTATGATATATAATTTGGTCTAATGAGACCCCTGGACTATCTTATTTAGTTCCGAGTGTCCTCCAGTATCGTATAATCGACGACTTATTGGTCCTCGTTTATCGCAGTACTTTATACATTACAAAGGGCTAGGGTTTCGACGTCACAAGAGTGTTAATAGGAAACTGGACGTCGTGTCGTATCAGAAGGTGGCACAAGATAGAGACGGTCGAAAATGGCTTATTCAACAAAGTCTAACAACCATAAATTAAAGAAGAGAAGACAAGAGCGTACGAAACCAAAAAAAAAACAAAATTATAATACGTAGTTACTGCATAACATCGCCTGTATATTAATACAATTAAATTATTAATCAGCTTTCTAATAACCTGTCAATTCTTACCACGTACATAGATATAGAGATTACGCGGTAATTTGTTAGGAAAAAAAACAAAAACCTCTTTACTGATCACATATACGTCGATTAAAATTCCGATAAGGTATTTTTTGTGTTGGAATCAATTAATTCTAGCGGTCATTGACTTGTATGTGACATTTATCGTTTAGACCAGGGTTTCTCAAGCTGTGAGTCGCAACGCCCCAAGGCGTAGTGATTATCCCAGGGGCGTCGCATAAATAAAAATATAAATATTCCTAATAGTATTTTTTTACAACCTGTTACTAGGCTGGTACTAAAATTGTAAAGTATTTTTCGGAGCTGGATTGAGAGGCGTCGTAAAAAATAGCAAAGTCCCAAGGGCGTTTTCTTTTTTCGAGGGGAAATCTTAAATGATACCCACCTTCTGAGGGGAAGACAGGTTTATGTGGGGTTCGCCCACTAAAACCCCCCTAGATTGCGATCTAAGAGGGTTCCAGGCTCTCTTAGGAACTCACTGGAACCCTCAGCACTATACAACCCGGAATTCTCAATTGTTACGGCGACGTAAGCGGCCACCGTCTTCCGGGGACCACTTTAGCGGTCGATTAGAACCCCCAATCCAATCGCTAATGGTCCCCCCGAAGCGTTACAATACAAATAAGTTTGGAAAGCCCTGGTTTAGATCACAAATTAATACTAGTACTACTTATCTAGACTTAATTGATAATGACATAAATTATGTATTACTACAACATTTAATATTAAGTAGATTAAAAGCTGCATGAAAAGTTATTTGATGCGAGTATGATTGAAATGTTTTTGTTTAATAAAATATATTTTTAAATAGATAGCTTATAAACGGGGATTATAAATCGTTTTAGTATTGCATTATACATATTGTTTGTATCCAAAGAGTGTTATTTTTATGAGCTTTTTACAGACTTATAGAGATACGAGCGGTCGCCAGCGACTTCGTCCGCATTTTAAAAGTTCAAAAGAAAGTTTTTTAGAAATTAGTGTAATCCTTGAATGGCAAAGTTATTAATTCATGCTAAAGAGTATTTATTCCAATTTTCATGAAATTCTGACAAAGAAATCACATTTCTCCATACAAACTTTGGACCCCTATTTCGGACCCCTAGGGGTCGAATTTCTTAAAATAATTTCTTAGTGCACACCTACGCAGTAGCAGTAACCTATTTACAAAATTTCAAGTCTCTAGACCCAGTAGTTTTGGCTGTGCGTTGATTTTAAGATTTCCGTTTACTCCTTATCCTTACATAAATAAAACAATAACGCTTTTTTATGTTAGTCCCTATACATGCTTGAATCTTTAAAACTACACAACGGATTTGATGCATTTTTTAATAGATAGAGTGATTCATAAGGAAGGTTTTCATGTATAATACATTCACAATATAGTAGAGTAACACTGATAATTTAGAGGTTTTTAATATGATATCGTAAATTAACGCATTTTTAGCGCTTACATTGCAAACGCTGCAGTATTTAGTACCAGCATTATACCGGGGCGGGTCGCTACTTTGTTCTATAATGTCACGCTTTCATAATTTCTATTGACGTCCATGTTCTGTCATACAATGTGTTCTATACAAAGAGCAACACTTTTACCTTCGAGCCTAAATTAGTTGCGTGCTCGACTTTCCCTGTTGTAACACGCCCTTTCTCCTGAATAAAGACAATGGTATTACAAATAATTGTGCCGAGACTAAATGTTATGTTACCGTCATTATGTAAAATAGGACATTTACCAACTTGCCTGCAAAAATAAAAATATGCCCGATTTGTTTTAAGCTTTAATGCTAAAAACGAATTGATAATAATAAAGTTATGTTAATAATTTGATGTGCATAATAAAGGTTAAAGGTTTCGACCCATGATGGGCTCCATTTTCCGCAACTCCACGACTAGCGCGTATTTTGCGTGAATACACATATCTTTGAATTTCTTCGCCGATATGTGCAGGTTGCTTCACGATGTTTTCCTTCACCGTAAGCGCGTCGGGTAAATATGTACATATGAAAATCGAAAAACACATTGGGTTATGGCGGGATTCGAACTCGGGACCTGCAGTTTACAAGTCAAGAGCTAAACCCCTGAACCACCAACGCTCTTATGTGCATAATAACAATGAGATTTAAAGCATCTTTATGCATTTTAATATAATAATTAGTTGTGTCAAATGTCACTAAATAAATATTATTTGTTCTTCAAGTAGGTTAAGGTTTAAGCTAAAATTTATGTTCAGAATAAGTTTATAGTTGTTATTTTGATAGTCGTTTAAACTTTGCAACAAAATATTTGATGTCGTAAGAAATATGATATACAGTATTTGACTTATTAATAATACGTGTGAAAAATTATTAAAGTGCTTTTGAAATTGTTAATTAATTTATTTATAGATATTCAATTAGTTATATGTCAGGGATTCTATTATAATTAACATATTGTGTCATACAAATACTATTTTAAATACTTCAAGAGAACAATAATTTTACGAGTAACATAAACATTATATTATATTGCCATCCCTTTCATATTCCTTGTTAAAATAGAGACAAACATGTGTTAACAAATGTCACGGCTGCAGGCAAGATTATAGTGTATACTAGCTATTGTGCGCGACTTCGTCCGCGTGGAACTAAATAATATAGCCTATCTTACTCGGGAATAATGTAGCTTTCTAATGGTGAAAGAATTTTTGAAATCGGCCCAGTAGTTATTGAGTTATTTCAATACAAACAAAAATACAAAGTTTCTCTCTTTATAATATTAGTATAGATGTAGATTAGATTTGACATTGGACGTTTTACAAAAAGTCTTTAATATCTATATTAGCGGTAACATGCGATTATGATTGCGTTAAGCGTCTACACCTCGCATTGTTGTATAACAATGACAGACAGACGTAATATTTAGTACAGATTATGTAATACGATAAAATGGAACAATAAAAAAGATCTGATCCATTAAATATATTTAGGACGAAAATAGTTCTTAATAATATTACAAAGAGTAAAAATTTGTATTGATCCCTACATAGTATAAAACAAAGTCGCTTCTCTATCCCTATATCCCTATATATGCTTAAATCTTTAAAACTACGCAACGGATTTTGATGCGGTTTAATAGATAGAGTGATTGAAGAGGTTTATATGTACAACTAGCGACCCGCCACGGATTTACACGGATGCAATTATAAGTATGGCTGTTATATACAACGTTCACAGTTTTTCTGTGGTGTATTTAGTATCAGCATTGCACCAGTGCGAAGCCGGAGCGGGGCTTTAGTAAGGTATAAACTCAAAAACTACTTATAAAATCTTCCATTGTAAAGTTACATTATGTAAAAATAACGGACAATTGAAATGGACTTTAAAGTAAGCGATGGAAGTAAATCTTTAAAGCCTTGTTCGCACCAGGATAGTATTTGAGCCGAGTAGCAAGTAGCATTTATCCGAATAAAAGGATTTACTACTGTTCGGACTCGTTTAAGCCTAAACCTACGCACTAGGATAGTAATTTAGTAACTAAACGTGTCCGAACAGCAACATTTTAGTAGAGTAGATTAGTAAATTCTTTGTTCGGATGCTTGCTACTTGCTACTCGACTAAAATGCTATCCTGGTAGAAGGCTTAAGCGATTTTAGTCCCTAACCGATGAGAGGTTTAGGACTAAAATGTTAGACTTAGACTTGTGTGCGAAAGGCCTAATAATATTAAAGTCGATCCTAATCTCCGATATCTCAGCGATGTAATACGAAATAATAAAATGGGCAGGATTTAACAATTTGTTACACTAATACCGAGCAGACTTAACTGCATTTCCACTAGAACGTTTTGCTACTCTGAGCGCACGATTATTGCCTTTATGAGCCCGATGAACGGCGCTGTTATGACCACGTTGGCACCAGGATATCATTTTAGTCGAGTACCAAGTAGTATCCGAACAAAGGAATTACTAATCAACTCTACTATTCGGCTAAAATACTATCCTAGTGTGTACAAGGTACTAGTTCTGTCAGAAATGTAAACCCCACTTATGCACGACTATATAGACAAACGAAATTACAACGACATATAAGACAAGACGTGACAAGAATCTTGTGACACTTTATAGACTCTACGGGGCTAATTAGCGTTTGTAGTTTAATTTCAATTATTAAATAAGTCAAATAGGCCACTTATGGACATATTTATGGCACTTAACAAAGAGAGCTTTAAGTATGAACGTTGAGGTAGGTCAAGAAAGAGATGGATTGCGTTAAAGATATGATAAACAAGGGTGTGACTATGATGGCGATAGATAGGTTAACGTGGGAGACAAAAACCTGGTGCCTGACCCTACAGGAGTAGGACGAGGTAGTGGAGATGCTGATGATTATTAAATCACCGGATCACCCACTAGGTCATATGAGTTTGTCAGCATGTAGCCTCTGGTCTGACAATTGTCAGTCGACGGTTTTTTATAGGAGAAGGGGGCAAACAAGCAGCGGATTAACTAAATCAATTGATCCGACGCCCACGGATGTGCCCGAGGAACGACAGATACGATTATGTTGCCGGCCTTTAAATCGCTCGGTGGAAAAGCGGGTTAACGTTCGTCAGAGCACGTCTGAATTCGAATCGGTTGCGAACGCAGCGTTACCAATCGTCGTGTTCAGGTTCACTATGATTAATTTCACACACGCTGCTTACTTCACGCTTGTCACTCGGTAAGTTGGAATTGAAGATTTAAGCTGCAATACCATTGTAAAATACGATAAAATTAAATATATATGATAATTTTAAATTAAATAACTAATTTTATTATCTAATATCTACACTCCAACCTGGATAAACGAGAGCTTCTCTATGATCCCGACGAGCTACCTCCATAAGCGAGATAAACGGATTAAAGAGATCACTCTATAGGCGAAATACCACGGTCCCTTGGACTCTCGCTTAAGCCTTGTACACACTAGGATAGTATTTTAGTCCAGTACCAAGTAGCAAGTATCCGAACAAAGGATTTACTAATCTATTCTACTAAAATGTTGCTGTTCGGGCACGTTTAGTTACTAAATTACAACCCTAGTGCGTATGTTTAGGCTTTAACGAGTCCGAACTGTAATCAACCCTTTGTTCGGATAAATGCTATTTGCTACTCGACTAAAATACTATGCGAACAAGGCTTTATTCAGGTACGACAGTATTATTAATATTTAAAAACGAAATGATAAAAACCTAACTTAATTTTAATAAGTTATTTCTAACCTAAAAAGATTTTAAAGTCTAACACACGAATTGTTACTTAAAACAGTATTCAGGGTTAATATCGCATATTAAATCCACATTAAGGGCGTACCTAAATATCTATTAAACCACTCTGAGTGGCAATACACCAAGTTGATTAATTAATTTATATCTTCAGTTATTACTATAAAGTTCATAAGATCCAGTGTGAATGTACCCTTACTTATGATATGGTCAGTAAAAACAGCGTTTGAGACAGTTAGTACGCACGTCGTTTTATAAATTGTAATCATTATTTCACAGTATTTCATGTCCTAGATTATGTTTTGTAGTAACAGTGAATTTTCAAATGACACTTGTATGGTATTCCTATCTCTGTTTATCTTACGGAGAGTGAAAGGAATGGTTTTTATATGTTACAAAGGGGAAACAAGCAAGCGGTCACCTGGATTCGAAAAAGCGAAGCGACCGCTGCCCATAGACATCTGCAATTGCAGATGCGATGCCTACCCTTAATGTACAGAGGAGACGCACAGTAAGAGGACAATACCTCTTCCTTTGCGTCCCCTCCCTCGCCAATCTACTTCCCCTTCCCATCATTTCCTTATAAGAAAAGGATAGGAAGGGAAAGTGGACTAAAATTAATTAATTTAATGTATAAATCAGTGGAAACATACCTTATTCGTTAGGGACGCGATCTGTAACAAATAATTAAATATTATTTAACATAAAAATATGATTTTCCGGAGGAGGGGGCGTACAGGGAGGGCAATTATCCTCTTGCTGTGCGTCTCCTCCGTAGATTTAGGGTAGGCAACGCATCTGTAATTGCAGATGTCTATGGGCAGCGGTCGCTTAAACCTTGTTCGCTCCAGGATAGTATTTAAGTCGAGTAGCAAGTAGCTAGTATCCGAACAAAGGATTTACTAATCTACTCTACTAAAATGTTAATGTTCGGACACGTTTAGTTACTAAATTACTACCCTATTGCATAGGTTAAGGCTTAAACGAGTCCGAACTTTAGTAAATCCATTGTTTGGATAAACGCTATTTGCTACTCGACTAAAATACTATCCTGGTGCGAACAAGGCTTTACAGCTAGTCCGGGCGGTGGCTTGCTCGTTTGAAATTTCCAACATGGGACGTCCATGAATCATTTATAATAATTATTTAAAGGTGTTATTAGATTAAGCAAGATACATATTTTTTAAATATCAACTATTAAATGTGATAGCCTCATTATCTTAATAATAAGATTACAAATATTGTAACTTAATTACTTTAATAACTTAAGTTGCGGTCATGTTATTTTTACGTAACTTTGTGTTATGCTTTGACTTCATTAGACAGATTTGTTGATAAAAGCGGACATGAGCCGAAGGATAATCTTCGCTTTTATCGCGAATTCGGTTTAATGAAGGCGAGGCATTACAAATAAAATGCGTTATCTGATGATACAAAAAACCCTGATTGATGTAACTGTATTTGTATTTTATATATTGAAATAACTCAAGAACTACTGGGCCGATTTCAAAAAATCTTTTATCATTAGAAAGCTACATAATCCCCGAGTAACATAGGCTATATTATTTTATTCCCCGCGGACGAATTCGCGAGCAACAGCTAGTTATAATAACTTAAAACTCTTTATTAAGAAAACTACAGTATATTAAGTTACTAGCACTTTAAGAAGATAAATTGCGTTGTACTGTTACGTTTCTTGAGGTTATTTTTGATTTATTTCTTTGCATTTCGTAATAATTTCCTTTATATGGAGCACTTGTTTGTTTTGAAATAAATGACTTTATAAGAAATATGCAACGTGTTCATTAAAATTGTTGTCTTTAAGGTCCGTTTCAACGACTTTATTAAAAAAGTTAATTAATATTAATGTTATTATTAAAAAAAGGCAATGAAAATACGATTTCATGAACATATCTTAAAGCCTTGTACGCATTTGGATAGTATTTTAGTCGAGTAGCAAGTAATTTATTAAATGTGTCCGAAAAGCAATATTTTAGTAGAGTAGATTAGTAAATAATTTGTTCGGATACTCGCTTGCTACTCGATTAAAATACTATTCTAATGCGAACAAGGCTTTAGGCGTGTACCAAACATCTGGTGTTTATATAAACTAAGTTTAATCGCGATTTTGTCCGCGCTGAATAAAAAAATATAGCTCATTACTCAGTGATAATGTAGTTTTCTAATGGTGAAAGAATTTTTGTAATCGGCCCAGTAGTTTATGAGTTATTTTACTTAACAAAATACAAATACATATTTTCTCTTTATAATAGTACTAGCGACCCGCCCCGGCTTCGCACAAGTGCAAAACTGATACTAAATACACTACAGAAAAACTGTGAACATTGTATATAACAGCAATACTAACAATAATTGAACCCGTGCGAAGCCGGGGCGGGTCGCTAGTTTTATGTATAAACCTTCCTCTTTAATCACTCTATCTATTAAAAAAACCGCATCAAAATCCGTTGCGTAGTTTTAAAGATTCAAGCATATATAGGGACAAACATAAAAAAAGCGTTATTGTTTTATATTATGTAATGATAAGGATAATGATAAAGGTACCGAAAGTGAATGTGGCCCCGTTTCGTATTGTTCGACATTAAAATTATATAGAAGCGTAATTATGTATATTATTTTGTCTACTGGAAGTGACTAGAGTTCTTATTATAGAACTTATCTGCTCTGTGCTTTGACCGCCTTTATATGTTTGTAAACAAATTGCATATTAATTATTTAAATTGGATAATAAATGCTACACTTTATTGGAATTAAATTTAAAGCTGATTTTTTAATTTATATAACTTTTAAATATTTTTATATTGGAATTGTAAAGTGTAAGTCAAATTATTTACTACTACCTGTTGCTCGCGACTTCGTCTGCGCAGAATTAAAAAATATAGCCTATGTTATTCGGGGATAATTTAGCTTTCTAATAGTGAAAGAGTTTTTGAAATCGGCTCAGTAGTTTTTGAGTTAAATTCAAAAACTCCTGGAACGATTACAAAAAATCTTTCATCGAACGACGAAGAAATTCAAAGATATATCTGAAGTCACGCAAAATACGCGCTAGTCGTGGAGTTACGGAAAAATGGATGGATGATTGAAGATATCTCCGAAACCTCTTAAGAAATCTTGGTAAAAATTATAGATGTAGAACACAGTCTGAAAGAAAACAACCTGGCCATAGGCCAACCCGGAAATATGTACGGTTCCCGTAGTTTTGTTTTTATATTATAACTAGCTATTGTGCGCGACTTCGTCCGCGTGTAATGCAATAATATAGCCTATTTTACTAGGGGATAATGTAGCTTTCGAATGATGAAAGAATTTTTGAAATCGGCCCAGTAGTTCTTGAGTTATTTCAATACGTACAAAAATACAAAGTTTCTCTCTTTATAATATTAGTATAGAAGTGGCAAACGAGCAAGCGGGCACCTGGACTCGCTGAAATAGCGTAGCAACCACTGCCCATAGACATCTACAATTGCAAATGCAATTTGTTTTGTCGCAGACGCAGTCGCTAGTGAGTAATAAAAGTTACTATCGGACGTATGACAATTATTAACAAATCGGTCGATTAGTTCAAGTGATATATTTGGGTTATCTAAAAACCTATTGTTTCAATCCATTGTCTGAACCGGATTGAATGTTAGTAGGTTATTAAACCGTATGACAGTTCACCCCCTACGGGTAACGGCGTGAGGATAGCGGCCTTGATTGTGGTATAGTTACACCACTACTATTGTTGTCAAACTCGTCTCTATTTTGAAATTAGTCGAAGCTGGTTATGGCTCTTTGGAATTATTGTTAAACTTGAATGTTTGGTTTTTTAGATTTAGAAAAATCTATACATTATTTTATATTTAATACAAAGGTAGAAACTATAATAGTTCAAATATCCGTTGTACTTCATCACATAATAAGTTTTACTATTCTAGCTTACCAGGGGACTTCCCAAAGTATCGTTCGACTTGATATTACCGATGGAATCGACAAAAATGTATGAAATTGACAATGACATTCGATAAGTCATGTGATTGTCACGTGTAAAATATCGAACGTCATTGCCAGTTTCATACCTTTTTGACGTTCGCTATAGAATCGCTTCGTAGCTAATGTACTATAGGTAGCCTCCCTGGAATATAAAAAATAATTAAAATAACATTTTGAATATATTTTGGTTATTTCACTCTTGGTAATCAGTAACAAGTTCGTTCGAGATAAAAGTGAGTTTGCATAGTACCAATTTAACACTAATTTGCATAGTTATGCGCCGGTTTTTTGCCGTTGAGAAATTGAGAATGGCCAAAACAAAATTATTACTAGTCGTGACTATTGATATGGGACAAATATACGTTTCTTGAGGTCAATAAAGTCATACGTTTTTTTAATATTAGTCAGGACTTAAAAACTGTCATACTTTTTTGAAATCGATTAAATTATGTTTCTAAAAGTCAAACAAATGTGACTTTTCAAACCAATTTGCGTAGATATTGTTGTGGAAGAAAGAAAAACTTTCTCGTCCTATCATTTCCTTAGAAGGAAACTAAACTTTCCGACTAAAATACTATCCTAGTGCGTACAAGGCTTTAGGGGGCGCCTTCTTTACTGCACTTAGTACAAGTACCTACGCGAAGAACATAGTTCAATATTTTTCCACAATATGATGAGTTTCTTAACTATTATTATCGGCAATTACAAAGTTCCCACGAATTTATTTCGTACTATTTCATTCGTCTACAATTTAATACCATTCTTGTTAATGATATCATTTGATGAACTTCCTCATACTGGAGCCTCAATTAGTCATGCGTTAGGCTTTTTATCAGCCACGGTAAGGTTAGGGGTGTCACGGATGATTTGTAACCACTGTGACTATAGACTTGGTAAACTTAAAGACTATGAAATAAAAAATATAAATAAAAATATTGTTATGTTACAATTGTGCGTCGCCTATAAGCCACTTAGGTGGTTTGGTGTATAAAAAAATGTTGTTAAAATAACAAAAAATATTAATTTGATGGTTTCTTTACTAACTGTTTGACTCTACTTTAGTTTTTAAACTCTAAGAATTTGTATCTTTAAATTGTTAAGACAGTACTAGGGCATATCTTAGGTGCTAAAAACGACTATTTCGAGATAGCAATAAATAGCTCTAAAACATTAATGTAACACTATTTAAAAAAAAATTAAAAGACTCCTCGTTTAAAGAGCGATGTTCACAGTTTACGTAGTCGCATCATAATAATATTGAGCGGTGCCATCAGCATCATCGCTCGGATCACGACTTAATAATCATTTGGTAGGAAGACAGACCAAATTAACTTCACACAAAAAACATTAACCATAATTACTTCGAAAACATTTTCGGTAGTTCCTTATATTTTTTATTAATATCGCGTGCTAATAAGAAAATGCTTTAGTACGATGATTTTATTTTTAATAATAATAGTAAAAAAATATAATATATTTAAATTACGATGGAGAATCACGTCCACGGAAGCTGGGTACTCGTTTCTAATTCGTCAAATCATTAGTTGTTTGATTTAAAAGGTCATCGTTTAAAGACATTGTAATTATAATAAAAAAAAATTATTAAACGTTGCTTTTGAAGTTGTTATCAGCATCTTTATGAGCGTTGGTGTCTTAGTGGTTTAGCTCTTGACTTGTAAAGCAGGTCCCGAGTTCAAATCCCGCCATGTACCAATGTGTTATTCGATTTTCGAATTTCATACGTATTTACCTGACACTCTTAGGTGACGGAAAACATCGTGATGCAACCTGTACATATCGGAGAAGAAATTCAAAGATATGTGAATTCACGCAAAATACGCGCTAGTCGTTAAATTAAAACTTTCACTTTACAAAAAAACAAAAGAATTTTGTTAAAGTAATTTTCGTAATCAAATTAATCAACACACAATGTTGTAAATCTTGTAAAACAAGTAATTTTCCCATAGAGATAACATCAGGTCCAATATTTTATAAAACATTTCACATAGTATTATACCATTCAAACTCTAAAGACGCTGGAGATAAAACAACACTTGTGATGGTTTAATCCACTTTCTCTTCCTATCTTTTTCCTACAAAGAAATTATGGAAAGAGGAAGTGGATTTTCCGAGGGAAGGGACGCGTAGGAAGAGGAATTATCCTCTTGCTGTACGTCACCTCCTCCGAAGATTAAGAGTAGGCAACGCATCTGCAATTGCAGGTCTATGGGCAGCGGTCGCTTCGCTATTTCAGGGAGTCCAGGTGGCCGCTTGCTCGTTTACTTTGTAGTATAAAAAAATGTGATGGTACAAATGGAATTTGGGTGGCAGTGGATCACTATAGAATAACACTTTCTTGGCTACTTTTTTCACTTAAGTCAAGTTAGTGTCTTGCAGACAGTCACATAGACGGACGTAAATAGATTACTGACCAGTATATGACCTCCAACTGGTACAACAGATGGACTGCTCCTAGAAGACAGCGCAGGAAAACCCTGTAATGGGCCAATGCTATTGTAGGAAAGTGCAAGAACGTCCTGCCCCTGTATCCTTTTACATTCTGAAGATATCTAAAATTGAATTCTAGATTCGTGAGCCTTATTTATAGGAGTCATAAAAATTTGTATAGCCTTATATTGTCAATTTATTTCAGGACCCATTACAAGTAGATAGCATGCAGGGAACGCCCGAGCATTACATCTCGCTGATATCTAAATGTGGGATGCTTCTAGTGTGATACTGCGAGCGTAAATAAAGTTTGCATAGCGCTATACAGTTACTTTTAGAGTAATATGCAGTTAATTGTAATTTTTGAAGGCCGTATTTTGATGCAAGACGAACAAATATCAAGTATTATAACACAAGTAGAGTAAACAGAAATAAAATTAATAAAATTAACAATAAAAGAAGGAATCTAACTATCACGTTGCTATTAAAATATTTTATATTTTTAAAATGGCATAACATTATCATAATATTAAAAACTTGATAGAAATACGCATAAAATATAATAAAATTAATATAAAAAAAACATGGCAGACAGAGCTGATGTTTATGATGCGCGCATTAAAAAAAAGTGGATCGAATGACGCTCGCTCGATCGAACGTTGAGCAAAAAACTTGAAAACTTGCTCGATTATTATATTATGTCTATTCTTAGAACGGACTCTGTATGTATCGGGTTCATAAGACCCTTCGTCACGCTACAAGAGTCAACGATTGTAGTCTCTAAGCAACTTTTAACAATTACATAGAGATTTATATGAAGCGTATTATCCTCTTGCTGTGCGTCTGCACCTCCGTAGATTAAGGGTAGGCAACGCACCTGAAATTGCAGCCAACGAATCAAGGTGATCTTATAATATTACTAGCTGTTGTCTGTGACTTCTTCCGCGCTGAACTAAAAAAATATTGCCTATATTACTCGGGGTTAATGTAGCTTTCTAATGGTGAAAGAATTTTTGAAATCGGCCCAGTAGTTTTTGAGTTATTTCAATACAAAGAAAAATACAAATATTTCGTCTTTATAGATGGCTATAAAGGTAGAAGAAGGAACTATTGTGTAGAAGAAATGTGTGAGAGAGTGCATTCAGGTATGACTGGTAATTTATCATCTATCATGTTAAAAATATGACAAATTCTAATATAATAAAGGGATTGTTTTTCACACGATATTTAATATTTATTATAATCTATTCAGACGTTATGATGAAACTTATTGTGTCTCAAAACCTATCCATTGTTGTTTTAAATGTCACGTCAAAATAATTTAACGATTTGTAAACGGGTGAGCAGACAGGCGATGTATTTTTAGCCTTTAGAATAAAGGATAATGAGCAATGGACAGAGGAACTGCAGATTTAAGAAAAATAGAGGTCTTATGGAAATATTCGTAGTAATAGTTCGACCCATGATGGGCTCCATTTTCCGCAACTCCATGACTAGCGCGTATTTTGCGTGACTTCATATTCATACATATCTTTGAATTTTGTCGCAAGGAGGGTCGCTAGACTTATTAAATCTTACTTGTATTATGAAAGTTTGGATGGAGGTTTGTTTTAAGTTATATATAGAAAGGCTCGACGGATCCGGATGAAATTTTCTAAAGATGTAGAACATAGTCTGGTAAAACACATAGGCTTAATATATTTTTTTTTAATTAGCGGAATCGTGGGCGCCGACTTTATCATAAGAATTTAAAGTTATATAGATTTTTAGACACATACAAACATTATGCACTAGGGCTTCATTAGACCGATGCCACGCAAAAGACGACCTTACGCAGAAGCACAATCTCTGTTTTATGCGCGAACTAAGTCTTGTTCGCACCAGGATATCATTTTAGTCGAGTAGCAAGTAGCATTTATCCGAACCAAGGATTTACTACTGTTCGGACTCGTTCAAGCCTGAACCTACGCACTAGGATAGTAATGTAGTAACAAAACGCGTCCCAACAGCAACATTTTAGTGAGTAGATTAGTAAATACTTTGTTCGGATACTTGCTACTTGCTATTCGACTAAAATACTGTCCTGGTGCGTACAAGGCTTAATGAAGCCATAGTGTAAGCACTATTAAAAACATCTTTTGTTTTTAAAGGTATGCCTCGTTTTGGGATGAAATGATCTTATTGAGAGCACACAAGGTCGTCCGTCTTTACTCACTTAACCATGAAGCCAGAAATAAAGTCACGGATGGCCTGTAACCACATTCCTGTTATACTTGAATTAGCAACGGTTAAATTTAACTACGCAACTAACCAATGTGTTTTTTGACCTCTACTGACTATGTTCTCTTTCTCTAATAAAAATAGTGGCCG
Source organism: Papilio dardanus tibullus (assembly GCA_013186455.1). Taxonomy (NCBI): domain Eukaryota; kingdom Metazoa; phylum Arthropoda; class Insecta; order Lepidoptera; family Papilionidae; genus Papilio; species Papilio dardanus. The sequence continues at coordinate 29,269 of QDHC01004736.1, read as the reverse complement.
ATATTTCTTTTTATAAAACTGGCCGGTTATAAAATAAATTGAAATAAATTCAAAATTCAAAAATGGAACACTCCTTAATTTTGAGAGACTATCAATTGGCTTAAAGACACAAATTTATTGTACACTAGCTGTCGCCTGCGACTCCGACTGCACCTATCTAATAATATACATACTTATATGGTCTTCTTCGTCGCAAGAGTCTTTGCAGACTGGTCGTGGTCATCACGTATCAGTGACCCGCTTCGCAAGCCGCCCCCTGATTTACTGCCTTTCTGACACATTGGTGCAAGGGGACGTCCGCAGCCGCTCTGATCTGGTCAGTTCATCTCATCGGTAGATTATTATTAGATTATTCTACAACTGATATGTTCTATGCTAAGTATGTTTAAATATTATGTCTCTTAACCCATACAAATACTGTATTATTATTTACACAGTTTGTAAAGCCTCGAACACCGGATGGTATACACTTAAAAAATCAGGTGACTTTCTTCTCGAAGTGGACACGTCTTTTAAAACGAATAAGGCGTAACGAGATATATTGTCTGTCTGTCGCCTCGCTTGTTGAATACGATAGTGTAACCATACTTCAAGTGAAGTTTTTTATATTGTAGTTTTTGAGGTCACCAGAATTCCCTGAAAAAACCGAAGCGACCCCTGCCCATAAACATCTGCAATTGTAGATGTGTTGCCTACCCTTAATCTACGGAGACGCACAGCAAGAGGATAATACCTCTTCCTATGCGTCCCCTCCCCCGCCTATCTTCCTCTTCCCATCATTTCCTTATATGTAAATGATAGGAAGAGAAAGTGGTCTAAAATTAGGCCTTTAGGATTATAGGGTAAAATATAGTTTTCAATAGATAGCAAGCAAGATAAAGATGATCAGATTAAAGCCTATTAGGTTAGAAGAAATTAGAAGATTCTAGATGCGTTGCCTACTTTTAATTGACATAGGTGTACAGGAAATGGATTATTTCCCTTCCCTACACATTCCATTCCTCGTCCAATCTCCCTCCTCTTCTCATTTGTTTTTAGAAAGGACTGGGTAGAGAAAGAGGACTAAAATATGGTCATACTAGCTGTCGTTACTACGTCTGCGTGAAATAAAAAAAATATTAAGTAGCCTATGTCTTCCAGACTATGCTCTACATGTGTGAAAAACGTTATACAGATAAGTAGCGTGTTTTCGGAGATACCTTCAATCCTTGTCCTAAAAATTAGAGCAAACTTTATGGTGTTCATTTTTGAAACAAACACAACAATGTCTATAGGATTTCGTAACAAGAGATTTTCACTTCAAGTCTGTGTCTTTTACAAAAGGGGTTTCTTGACCCTTAAAGCATTTTCTATTCGAATGATTAATTAGTACCACTGTTCATTGTGGTTTGGTTTGTTTTTGGAATAAGGATGTTTTCTTATTGCAATGGTGCAAAGCGTCTAATGATAGTTCAAGTGAGTTCCTCGGAGAGCCTGGAACCACATAACCCTTTCTTTCCCCCCTCGAAAACAAAAGAAGCGTCTAATAATGCTCTCAAACGTTAATAATTACTTTTATGAAAGTTTGAGAGCTGCTATCTTCGCACTTTCACTTAAAAGGCAAAGCTCTGTTGACTCTTACCTTAAATGATTTGTTTTTAAACAAGCGTATAAAGATATTTAAAAACACATTACAACACTAAAACTTTCGTTAAATATTGTTAAGAGAGAATTTCATGGGATTTTGAACATTACATCGATCGAATTTAATTTGTTAAAGTCGCAATTAGAAACAAAAGTACTGTAATTTGATAGGTAAAACATTTCGAATGATGTTTTTGCCAATACTAAAAGGTTATAGTTAAAACAATTATTATAAAGAGAATAAGTGAAAAAAATCCTATTATAAATCTACAAAACATTCATAGATAAACTCTCTCAAACATCGAACACAACCGTCTTACTAATACATCAAAAAAGCCATTTAACTTCGAGATAGCTTCGCGATTCCAATAACCGATAGTTCGTATTCTTTTGTTTTGTTATCGGGCATACATCGGCCGAGCAAAGGTCACGCTTGAACCTGAGATTGGAGGAATAAATTATGAAGACGGATCGTTATCCCGTCTCAGAATAACACGGTATACTATGTAATTATTGCATCCATAGTTATGTTGTCCTGGTACTTTAGATATTTTATATTGTTTTTTGCTTTATTAGCTTTTGTCCGTGACTTCACCCGGGTGGGATAAATAGATATTGTTATACAGACATCCAGAACCATGCAATGCATTTATAATATTAGTAGAATATTATAGGTCTACAAGGATATTATGTCACTCGGAAAATATGTGAACTAACAATGTCATCTTGACAGTGTAACATTTTAACCAATCAGGGAAAGGCAGCTGAGGGATTTTGAAAGAAGTTAGGAAATTTTTACCTTTTGTTATCCCTAAAACTTTGTAGGTGCCCCCCTGTCACTGTCAAAAAAGTGCCATAATATTCTTGTAGGTCTATAAAATTGTTTTGATTATATTTAAATTGTCAAAAAGATATTTAACCCGGCGAGTGGCGCTGCTGTCGGTTGATAGTTTCAGAAAATATGTAAAACGGAGTGCGGTCATAATTTAGTATCACTTATGCCCACGAACGTGAGTTTCGTTTTCGCTAAGATCCTTAAAAAAATATTGAATAATTAAAGAACAATAAGTAGAGGCCAAATGAGATCATTTTTGTATACATCCATCATTATATCTTTCGATACATCAATCAATTTGTCTGTTTGTATCCTTGGAATACGCCTACTAATATCTATATATATAAAAGAGTAGACGGAAATCTTATAATCAATGCACAGCCAAAACTACTGGGTCTAGAGACTTGAAATTTTGTATAGAGGTTACTGTTACTAAGTAGGTGTGCACTAAGAAAGGATTTTAATAGAAATATTACATCTAAGGGACCGAAATCGTGGTGCAAAGTTTGTATGGACTCCTAGAAATTTTGCTTACAGGTTTTCTATTACTTTTTCAAAATTATTTTGCAAAGGTTTCACGAGGACGAAGTAGCGGGCGACCGCTTGTTAATATATTTTTTGTATTAATTTGTATGTTTTTTCGCTAGTTAACGTTTAAAGTTTAAATAAAAAGTTACGAATGGCATTTAATATATAAAAGCATATTTTTTATCTATGATTGTTGTATTTAGTAAAATCGTATTGACCTTGCTAAGGTACAATTAATTTTTTGTTATCAAAATGATGTGATGGTTCGATAAATTGGTTTTCTAGAGAAACGAACTTAGACTATTAATATATTAAGACCGCTGGCCAGCGTGTCACCGAAAGGGACAACACATGTAGGACATGTATATTTCACTGACACTTTTACACCCGAAAACACTACAACGCACCATGTTCATGTGAAGTGAAGTGACAATGCGCTAATAGTTCACAATTTGTTTACAATAGGAATAGTTAACTTTTATATTTAAAAAATGGTAATAACAAAAAAACGCATTTTTGTCATAGTAAAGTGCTGCCATATAAAAAACCGGCACGCGGGGTGAAACAAAAGATAGTGCATTCTATCTCGTTCTTTTACAAGACATGGAAATAAGTCCTTCTTTTTCTTGTGTGAATGAGACAAATATACCCAGCGGTCTAAGTTTTCTCTGTGTACGTGTCATACATTAATAGCTCTTAACGTTTTTGATGTCTTTATCACATTTAATCAAATTGATTACATAATTTATTCATAACAAAGTGACTAAATTGAAGCTAATTTTCTTATAAGGAATGGGAAGGGGAAGTGGATATGGCGGTGGAGGAGACGTATAGGAAGAGGAAGTATCCTTTGTACGTCTCCTCTTCCGTAGATTAAGGGTAGGGAACGAATCCGCAATTTTTATTATTTCAGCGAATCCCGGTGGCCACTTGCTCGATTAAAAAAAAAAATCTGTTTAAAATATTAACAATCATCCTTAGCGTAGATTCCACACTATAGTTACACTAAGGGAATCCTTAGTAAGCACTAAATAACCGCGCATATTACAGTTAAACTACAATAATATTAAAACTATCAAACGTATATGTTATTCGATTAGTCGAAGAACTTCGCAAACATCTTTGCGAGCGTTAGATTTACTGATAAGAAGTTTTGGTCACGAATACATTATCTGGCTGATTGGTTTATGTATTTTTTTAAATCAAATATCCTTGATTACATCTTATCATCCTTGTTATTGCTTCATGCTTGTCATGTAATGGGGTAAGCAGACAAAAACTATCTACTAACTACTATTAGTATCAACCGTTGAAACTAAATTATTAGTGCTGACTAGCGCCCTCTTTTTATGCCGTTTTCCATGACTATGTCTTAAGCCTTGTTCGCACCAGGATAGTATTATAGTCGAGTAGCAAGTAGCTAGTATTCGAACAAAGGATTTACTAAGCTATTCTACTAAAATGTTGCTGTTCAGACACGTTTAGTTACTAAATTACTACCCTAGTGCCTAGGTTTAGGCTTAAACGAGTCCGAACAGTAGTAAATCCTTTGATCAAATAAATGCTAGTTGCTACTCGACTAAAATACTATCCTGGTGCGAACAAGGCTTTAACAACTAGTACGGTATGGGAACCTAGGGACCGGATCTTCGCGTCAAAGCTACAATGTTTTGCAATGGACAGGATAATTGTATGCAAATCACTATTCACCCTGTCTGAACATACTATTAAATAAATAACATACGTGCGAGCAACTGATATGTCAAGACATGTTAGTAATTATAGATTGCAATTGAATTAAAACAATATATTTTGAATTCAAACTAGACTTACTTAATAAAAATAGATTTAATAGCAAAGCAAATCTCGAACACAAAGACCAAGGGGAAGGTCACCGACTAAATGGGCAAGATCAGAGCGGCTGTGAACGTCCTCACGTCTCTCTCTGATCTCTGGAAGGTATTCCACCAATGTGCCAAAAAGGCACAAATCAAGGAGTGGCGACGGCTTGTAAAGCGGTTTACTGATACGTGATGACCACGACCTGCAAAGGCTTTTACGTCGAAGAAGAGAAGAAAATCTTAAATGTTTAGGTTAAGATTTTGTTATAAACATGGTTACTTTGAGTGCCACCGACTTGTCGTGGAACATCATTTGTCATACCAAAATCATAGCAATATTAAGCTTGTATAGTAAAAGACACAATTTAAATTACCTACTATAATGATATCTTATTTTAGCCCACTTTCCCTTCCTATCCTTTTCTTATAAGGAAATGTTGGGGAGGGGAAGTGGATTATGGTGGAGGGGAAGCATAGAAAGAGGAATTATCCTCTTTTTGTGTTTCAAAAGTTTTCTCCCAGTAGACTAAGGGTAGGCCAGGCATCTGCAATTGCAGATGTCTATGGGCAGCGGTCGATTCCTTATTTCCGAATCCAGAAGGCCGCTTGCTCGTTTGCCTCTTTATAATATAAAATATTCACACTTTTTATAGTTCTCTGTTCATTCAAATAGGAAAGGGATGACGATATGTGTCAAGTCTCACTCGAACACGCCGTGTAATTATTTCCAAGGTTGTTCGATATATATTACTCAATAATTAGATTTCGGTCAAGTGCTGGAAATGAGGACTTTCACAGGCAAAGAGAAAACGATATCTTATCATTTTAGGTTATCTTATGACATATTTACGGTTATATCGACTCTATATCTATCGATAAAACCCACGTGTATTGATTACATGTGCTTGAATTGTTTATGTTAATTGTGTCATATGAAACCATATATTCTTCATGTATGGTTCAGAATATCATACTGGCCGTCGTCCGTCCGCGCGGAATTAAAAACATAATAAGTAGTCTGTGTTTTCTTAGACTATGTGTTGGTTTTTTTTTTTTTATATTAAAAAGTGGCAAACGAGCAAGCGGCCACCTTAATTCGCTGAAATAGCGAAGCGACCGCTGCCCATAGACATCTACATTTGCAGATGCGTCGCCTACCCTTAATCTTCGGAGGAGGAGACGCACAGCAAGAGGATAATTTCTCTCCCTATGCGTCCCCTCCCCCGGAAAATCCACTTCCTCTTCCCATCATCTCCGTATAGGAAAAGGATAGGAAGGGAAAGCGGATTAAAAATTAGTCCTCCGGCACCACACTCTTCAGACGAAACACGGAATTGCTTCCATTTGACGCCTGTCTTCTGTACGGTCGTGGTATTTCACCGGGCGAGCCGGACAATTCGTGCGAAGATCTTAAAGCGGGCTCTACCACTGTTAAACTTTTACGGTTACTGAAGATACCTATAAACACATATCAATCTAAACAATTTTTAAGGTATAGTATTTGGTTTCTTTTAGCCTATACGGCCAGATGAGCTTGTCGCATTATAGTCACTCGTAGCAAAAGACAGTATCTTTGATCCCAAAAAAGAAAGAGGTCAAAGAATTGATTATCGTAAATTTTTCAACAGTCTTTGTTGATAATTTAATTACACATTTACAAGTAAAATTGATGGATTCAATTAGTATTGATAACATATATAAGTTCTTAAAACATTAGGTTAAGAGCGCGTCTTAGAATACCGAAGACCGTTAGGAACCATTCAAAAAATCTGGTAACACAGATTCTCCGTCGGATCTCTTGACCTTTGCAAATGAGAAAAAACACATATTAACTTAAAGATTTCGGGCCAAATTATACTCGACTAAATTGTAGGCTAGATGTCCGAGTTTTTGTCCAGATTCAAATTGGATATTATAATATTATTTAATTATTATTTTAAAGCGTCGGTGGCTCAGGGGTTTAGCTCTTGACTTGTAAACTGCAGGTCCCGAATTCGAATCTCACCATGTACTGTGTTTTTCGATTTTCATTTGTACATATTTACCCGACGCTCTTGCCATGAAGGAAAACATCGTGATGCCTGCACATCGGCGTAGAAATTCAAAGATATATGTCACGCAAAATACGCGCTAGTCTTGGAGTTGCGGAAAATGGAGCCCATCATGGGTCGAATTATATTACTATTACTTAATTTTTGTTTAACTCGTTTACAAAGATGATTTGGATGCAGATTCCACATAGTAATTATGGCTACAGATGTTTTTTTTAACGTTTAGTCTTAAGAATATGCGATGTTTAACATTGTATAAGTCTCTTGCAATGTAAAGGAATGTTAATATTATAGTATGTTTAATTTAATCTCTTAGTATTTATAATAATTAAAATAACTACATATTTAATTTTCCCGACCTTGTGATTCATTAGCAAGATTCCGAGATATCATCAACGCACAACTAATATAGGGATTAACGTAAAACTGATTCATAATGATTTTGTATTTTTTGTCTCGTCATTTTGACTAATATTACCTACTTAATATCATGAGGCAATTTGCCCCATCTGAAGTGTCTACCTATTTGCAGGGGATATCGTCATAGTCCTTTGAGCATCATATGTGAAAATCAGCTTTGTGAATGTAAGTCAACTTTAGTAATATTTACTGCAACTTTAGCGTGTGATTGCGTGAAACTGTCTAAAAGGACAGGATAACTGATGCCCATTCGCTTATAGTACATACGAGTGCTATCTAATCGTATATCAATTATGCTTGTAGAAATAAGTAAGGTCTGCCGCGCCTGGGAGCTCCTTTTAAAACAAAATTAAATTAGAACTAATATAGTGCGTCAAATTTATATGGCCCGGTTGAAGCATTTCTTTGTAACATTAGTGATAACATATCTTACAGCCAGGTAAGTTAAGAGGACCCTGGCGAACCCGAATTTTCATTTGCCAAAGTTTTAGCACACTTGTCTTTGTTTTAAAATCTTATATTTTGTATGGCTAAATATATGATTGTCTAAAAAACCCTATAATTCTACAAATCGATATTAAATATACGGTTAAATAAATTCAAATGAGTAAGATAATGACATCAGAAAAGAATAGTAAACCTCAGAAGTTGTAATCTTGACCTCAAACGAGTAACGAATATCCAATGATTTGAAATACCAAGTAAATATGACCAATAATTATATTAAAACAATGAAGTCGGACTTCGGACGAAGTTAAAAAGCGTCCGTGTGAATGCAACCTAAAGCCTTGTATACACAAGGATAGTATTTTAGTCGAGTAGCTAGCAGCAAGTATCCGAACAAAGGATTTATTAATCTACTCTACTAAAATGTTGCTTTTCGGACACGTTTAATTACTAATTTACTATTCTAGTGCGTAGGTTTAGACTTAAACGAGTCCGAATAGTAGTAAATCCTTTGTTCGGATAAATGCTACTTTGCTACTCGACTAAAATACTATCCTGGTGCGAACAAGGCTATAGAGATGTATGAAATATGTACTGTGGTTTTAGTAGAAAATAAAGCAGGTTTGTGAATAATATTAAAATTAGTTACACGAAGTATACTCGGAACTGATGATGCGTTCCGGAACGAAGATGAATTTTATTAAGCATTTTTATTCAATAGAAATCATTTGATGGTAATTTCAAACTGTTTTTTTTTTTATAAGAAAAGGGGGCAAACGAGCAGCGGGAACACCGAGGTGATCATCGACGCCCTGCGACATCTGCAACACCAGAGGAACCACAGATGCGTTGCCGGCCTTTTAGGAGGTGATACGCTCGCTTCTTGAAGGTCCCTAAGTCGTAACGGTTTGGAAATACCGCCGAGGACAGACCACTCCACAGTGCGGCTGTGCGAGGCAGGAAGTTTCGCGAAAACCGCACGGTAGAGGATTGCCAGCCATTAAGGTGGTGCGGATGGAAACTGGCGGTCTGTCTAGACGAAAACGGTACAGGTTTAACTGTTTAAGCCTAAAAAAAAAGTCGGAAGAAACAAGGTTGACGTTAAAAGGTCGACCCTACGACTACAGGGGGTAACCCAAAGCACATTCGTTACGAAGCGAATGTATATCGAACTTCAAAAATGTACGAAACTGACATTGTCGTTCGATATCTCACACGTGACGATCATATGATTTTATCGAATGTCATTGATAGTTTAATACATTTTTGTCGATTCCGAAAAGTGCTTTGAGTAGCCCCGCTGGCATAGATATTTTGTTGATGTTTCGGTAGTATAAACTATAAACAATACTAGCTTTGGCTTGTATTATCACTGGCCATACCTAAGGTGACCATTTTTTTTACTCAAAACGGGACAACTATAATTTTAAGCACACCGTCTGCGTTCGGCCCCGGTTCGGCGGCCGGATCGCCACATCAGGGGGGAAAGTACTTTTCGATTACAAATATCGCTGATGAAATCGACAAAAATGTATGAAACTGACATTGACGTTCGATATCTCACACGTGACGATCACATGACATATCGAATGTCATTGTCGATTCCATTAGCGATATCGCCGATCGAAAAATATTTTTGATAGCCCCGCTGGCCCGGCCGGCTTGACTATTTTTCGCACGGTTTCCAAAAACGGGACAATCTGGCATCACAGAGATTATTCCGGGGACACCGAGACACATGACTATAAAACGGGACAGTCTCGTTTAAAGCTAAACGTCTGGTCACCTTAGCCATACCTTGACCGAGTTACAACGTCGTTTCCTTATTTTATTTGGTCATACGTTTACCGTTGCTCTGATGGTTTAGACAGGGAGTAGACATTCGAATATGTTAGCGGTATTAGGTTGACCCTCGTAATTTTAAACCAGTTTAATATTGCGTAAAATTAACAGTAACTAGAATGGAAAGTTCAATACTATTAGATGAAGGAAAACATCGTAATGCATCGGCGAAGAGATATGTGTGAAGTCACGTAAAATACGCGCTAGTCGTGGAGTGAAGGAGAAATGGAGCCCATCATGGGTCTAAACTACTACTATTTAATACTTCTAATATTATATATGCAAAAGTTATATGTTTGTTTGAAAGTATTTCCGAAATCGCTTTAAGGATCTTTGTGAAATTTTGCAAAGATGTAGAACATAGTGTGGAAGAAAAGGTTACTTACTATCCGCTTTATTCCGAAACGAGAATCAGCGTTATTACTGTTGTACTTTCTACGTTTGGTACTGGTATTCATAAGATTGATTCCAAAATACAGAACATCTTTGTTCCTGGTACTTCTTATGATACATTGGTTCAATGAGACCCCTGGTCTATCTTATTTACTTCCGAGTGTCCTCCAGTATCGTATAATCGACGACTTATTGGTCCTCGTTTATCGCAGTACTTTATACATTTTTTTTCGGAATAAGGGGCTATGTGTTTTTTCGCACAGACGGAGACGCTGATAGTTGTTGATTTAGTAATTTGGCGAACAAAATTGCAGTTCAAGGTTTGATTACGTGTTGAAAAATAATAATTAGTCAAGGCCTTGCCCTCGTTGTTTCAATTGTACGACATTTTGCGATAAACTTATAATGTTGCTAGTTCGTGCGTCGAAACATCAAAACTTGAAAACGGTACTAAGATTAGTGACGATCTAAATTGATTTTAAGAAAGATTTTTAATAATTTTTACTTGGTTGTCTTTGTCATATATAACAGAAAATATGTTGAGGCATTTCATACGATACGATGACCTGATAACTATGATTATAGAAGGTAATGAGAAAACCATAGAAGATGCCGTCGCGGGCTTTAAATTAGCACATTTAATGAGCTACAAATAGGTACCAGCGATTTTTTCATAGGCATTTAGTTCAGGCTACGTAAGCCGAGAAGGAGTAAATCGAATTAGAACTCGCTACGTAATTCTTGTACCTACATAAAAAAACTCATTGACTTCATAACCTCCTTATCTTGGAAGTCGGTTATAAAATAGAAGGAAATGGAAAGAGAGGAAGACAGAAGACAGGCGTCAAATGGAACCAATTCTGTGTTCCGGAGGCCTAATTTTAGTCCACTTTCCCTTCCTATCTTTTTCTTATAAGGAAGTTATGGGAAAGGGAAGTGGATATTGCGGGGGACGGGACGTATAGGAAGAGGAGTTATCTTCTTAAGGGTAGGCAACGCATTTGCAATTGCAGATGTCTATGGGCAGCGGTCGCTTCGCTATTTCAGCGAATCCAGGTGGCTGCTTGCTTATTTACCACTTCATAATATAAAAAAAATGTTCATCAAGTAAAAATCCCTGAACATATTCTAATTACCAAAAAAAACTCGATTTGAAAAGCGAATTGATTTTAAAATAATCGTACAGTATAGTAAAGTTGATGTAATATTTATTCTTTAGTATAATTCGTTGTTATTTAATACACAGGTCAATGTCTGCATTTATTGAATTAATAAGTAATTAATCATTACAAAAAATACACAATAGTACTGGTTGGGTTAGAGAAAAGATTTGTTTTTTTTTGTATGTATTGAAATAACTCAAGAACTACTGGGCCGATTTCAAAAATTCTTTCACCATTAGAAAGCTACATTATCCCCGAGTAACATGGACTATATTTTGACATTCTACATGGACGAAGTCGCATACAACAGCCAGTTACATATAACTGTAAATTTTATCTATTTGTTATTTCTGAAATTATTTGTATTTTATCTATATGATAATTTGCAAAATGATAAGTCTATTGGAAACGATACGTGGTTACATTGAAAGATTGGTTATCTGGGGGCACGGCAGTGCCCCTACCATTATTAGTATTCTAGGAAATTAGATATGGTGAGAATTGTATAAATGTTTTTAATATGATGAAAAACACATTTACATATATTTTTAGGTTTTGTATTGACTTGTTAAGGTGCCTACTAAAAAGATGACTCACACTACACCGTGTTCCGACCGGGACGTGACCCGTCCGAGCCCGCGCCGTCATTGTGTCCATGCAAAATATATTTTGACAGTGCTCCATCCGTCACCGGACTCGGGCAAGTTCGTATATTTTGTACTAGCTCTTGTTCGCGACTTTGTCCGCGTGGAATTAAAAAATAAAGCCTATGTTACTCGAGGATAATGTAGCTTTCTAATGGTGAAAGAATTTTTGAAATCGGCCCAGTAGTTCTTGAGTTATTTCAATATATACAAAAAACAAATATCTCCTCTTTATAATATTAGTATAGATAGAGACAACGACAGCGCGGGCCCGGACGTGGCACGTACCGGGACACGATGTACGTGAGTCATCCTTAATACTACGAGTAGAAGTGACAATAATTATAAACATATTTAAAACCGTAAACAGAGAAAACATAGACCGCTGGATATATTTGTCTCATTCACACAAGAAAAAGAAGGACTTATTTCCATGTCTTGGAAAAGAACGAGATAGTACGCACTATCTTTTGTTTCACCCCGCGTGCCGGTTTTGCTTATATAGCAGAGCTTTACTATGCTAAAAATGTCATTTTTTGTCAGCGTTTTATTACCATTCTTTAAAATAAAAGTTAACAATTCTTATTGTAAACAAATTGTGAACTATTAGTGCAATACCACTTTACATAAACATGGTGCGTTGTAGTGTTTTCGGGTGTAAAAGTGGCAGTGAAATATACATGTCCTACATATTTTGTCCCTCTCGGTGACACGCTGGCCAGCGGTCTTAATACATTAATAGTCTAAGGTTAAAACTAATATAATAAAGAGCGAGACAGTAACAAGTAATGCATGAAATCTAACTAGACATGGCTAACGGAAGAAATGTCCGTGGACTTAGATCGATGAGATGGAAGCTCCAGATTTGAACATGTCTAGGAAGAGAATATGCAGGGGTGTACAACATTTTGTAATACAGCAAAAACTAATTTCAAGGCAAAGATTATTTTTATTTTTTTTGAATAATGGTTTGATCAATTTCTAAATCTATACTTTAATATTATAAAAAGAGAAACTTTGTATTTTTGTATGTATTGAAATAACTCAAGAACTATTTGACCGATTTCCAAAATTATTTCACCATTTGGATACTACATTATCCCCGAGTAACATACGCTTTATTGTTTAATTCCACGCGGACAAAGTCGCGCACAACAGCTAGTTATGAAAGTGTTTTGATTTCTATTGACATCCTGGGTTCCAAACCAAATTGACGTGTATTAAAATTGTACTAGGATAACATAAATCAATAATTCATTATTGCTCTAAATTAGATACATCCAAGAGCCGAATTTACGCATTGAAAATTGTTATCAAAGGAATTGATTTGCTTGAAATTCTGTCTTGTAATACCAATTTCTCAGTTCAATTATTGCGAAGTTTAAAGAAATGATTTCCATTTGTTGACAACCCCTGGAACATCATTATAATTTGTTAAGACAAATAGACGTGTAATCTATTTAAAACAAACAGTAATAATTCTTATTCAATGTTATATTTAACTTGGAATACAGTCGATAAGCAAGAGTCCAAGGGACCGGGTTATTTGTGTCGCTTATAGAGGTGTCTCTCGAATCTAAGTTTCTCGCTTACGGAGGTAACTTGTCGGGACAAGAAAATGACTCGCTTATAGAGGTGTGATTTTTTATATTAAAATGTAGCAAACGAGCAAGCGGCCACCTTGATTCACTGAAATAGCGAAGCGACCGCTGCCCATAGACATCTGCAATTGCAGATGCGTTGCCTACCCGTAATCTTATTTCCCCCTAATATTTCCCCTTCCTATGCGTATTTAGATATTGTAGAAAGGATGTATGAATTGGTCATAAGGTCATCTATTAAATAAAGTCGTGACAACAAATGCATTCGTGGAATCATGAATGTGAAAGATGTGGGCAACCTTGTCAAAATATTACTAATACTAACTGTTGTTCGCGACTTTGTCCGCGTGGAATTAAAAATATAGCCTATGTTACTCGAGAATAATGTAGCTTTCTAATGGTGAAAGAATTTTTGAAATCAGCCCAATACAATCAAACCTGGTAAGAGAGTCATTCTATGGCCCCGTTGAGCTACCTCTATATGCCAGAAACTCGGATTGGAGAGCAACATCTATAAGCGAGACAAGACAAATATCCAGGTTCGACTAGTTTCGGAGTTATTTCAATACATACATAAATGCGAGTTACGATGTATGTTTGTTTAAAGGCATCTCCGAAACGGCTTTATGGATCTTGATGTTTGCTGTAGATGTAGAACACAGTCTGGCAGAAAACATAGGCTACTTTTTAGTCCCACGCAGACGAAGTCGTAGGCGACAGCTAGTATATTTTGCCCATTTCTATAATATTGAAACACCAATATCATAATGGTTAGTGGCAGGGTCGTACGATCTATCGGTCGTGGATTCGAATCCAGTTGTTTAGATTCTTGAATCATATCCTAACACGAGCTTTTTCAAACCTACTCGCATTGCTTCATAGTGAAATATTAGATTTATAAATGTATTTGACTCGTTTGACAATATTTGACATATGTCGTTTATCAAACAAAATTGACTAATTTAGCTTACACGGCACTTTATTCGGACATTGTTATTCAACTTCACAAGTAAGCAAGCAAAAAGACAATTAAAACGAACATTAAATTCGTTTTTAAAATACAAAAAAAAACAAGCACTTATAACAGATTCTAGATTTTAGATGCAGTCCAATTCAACGTTCGAGGTAACGTAAAATAAAACAAAACAACTTTTTAAGCGTGCCACAGACTAGCTGGAAACTAGACTTAATATAACCTGAAGATAGATGACTATTCTCTTAAAATATACAGCAAAAAGTCGTTTCCATCTTCAAGTTTTAAGAAAAGCAATTGCATTCCTATTAGAAAGTTAACCTTAAATTATAAAACTAAAGTTTAAAATAAAACTGTGACAGGAGTGATAATTAATGTAATTTGTAATTCTAATAAGAGTTTTATTCATATGAGATTAATAAACATTATAAACACTTACCCAAATAACCTAAAACTTCCCGGATACAGTTCAAAAACCTCACGTAAGCACAGCACAAAAGTTAAACTATAGTACACAAACTGTTTCTATAGAAATACTTCGTAATAACTTTCTAGTTGAACTTTGCGTAAACACGTTTACCACGTCCCAAATGATATAAAGCAAAAACACAGGTCAACACAAACCGTTTAAAACTTCAACAATGTCGTTTCTCGTTGTTTTTATGACGTAAAAGTTTTTTTATTGGAGCTAACGGGACTTACGTCCGCTACCCACCGATGTTAGCTCGGATCTGAGCGCGAGCGAGACCCGACTTGTAGATTGACCTTCGCATAATGAAATGCGACTGCCTGAAGTTAGTTACATATACCGGTTCCTTTAGGCAAAAGTGGTTACGTGTGTTGTATCTATACTTTTTTTTTAAATCCTCACTCTTCACACTGAATTCACAATAATCTGAGTCTAATCTCGTCTTTAAATTGGATTAAATTGAAGTCGGCAACACAACAGAACTCTGCTGTCAAATTTCTTTTGGGAATTTTTGATTTGAGTTTATTAACACGCTTGTCACGATTTAAAAATGTTTTAATCGAAATTACGCTTTGCGTCAAATTAAACTTAAGAATTTAACTTAATTAAAGTAAGAGTTACTACAGTTTTTATTTGTTGCAAAAGGTTATAGTTAGCGTATTAAATAACAAACGACGCAATAAAAGACAGAGAGACAATAATTTACATCTCATCAATATCCACGCATCCGTACACGTTAAATGACCTTTTTACGAGTAGCTCGACATAGTGGTATACTTCCTTATTATATTAAAATGAAAGTTACTGTCCTTCTGTAAATCTCATAATACTTACTACTAGACTATTTAACTATAAAAGGTTCAATTATTCTTGCTCCATCTATTATGATTCGGCTTCATTAGAACGAGTTCGCGATAAAAAAAGGTTTTAACAAAATCTCCGTTTTTATTCTAACTTCGGTCTAATAAAGCCTATATATTATAATATATGGTACCAAACATGTTACATAAAGACATACTGTAGTTCAAGAGTTATCTGAAAACTTTATTACTAGGTGTTGCTTGCGACTTCGTTCGCGCCTAATTAAAATAAAATAAGTTACTCTTGGATAATGTACATTTAACGGTTAAAGTTTTTTTTCGTAAAGTCCATACATAACAAGATCTCTAATTTCGAGTATTAAATGAAGAATAAGTGATTATAGTTAAATTTATAATATTCTGTAGGATGTTACTAATTAAATAATTCTATTGTTTTATGTAAAATCCAATGTAATTATTTTTAAACGTTGGTATTTACATAAATAGATAACGAACTAATGAATCTTATAAATAAAGATTTTAGACATGATCAAGCTGAATCCATAACCTCGCATAAGCCTTGTACACACTAGGATAGTATTCGAGTAGCAAGTAGCAAGTATCCGAACAAAGGATTTATTAATCTATTCTACTAAATTGTTGCTAAGCACGTTTAGTTACTAAATTACTACCCTGGTACGTAGATTTAGGCCTTAACGAGTCCGAACAGTAGTAAATCCTTTGTTCGGATAAATGCTACTTGCTATTCTTCTTAAATACTATCCTGGTGCGAACAAGGCTTTAGAGACTAAATTCTCTGAATGCCTCGTGTATAGAGAGCTTCAGCCTCAACTAAAAGCTGTCAAAAAGTTAAACGCGAAAGATGTTATAAGTGCCACCTTCAATTCGATACGGACGTAAAAGATAAAAGATAAACTTCAACCGGTATTATGCAAAAGGTAAAAGAAATATGATCGGTCAAAGAATGAAGATGTTTTACATCGCCAAACTGCAACTGACATATTCCTTATTCCGGAAAAATGTATAAAGTACTGCGATAAACGAGGACCGATAAGTCGTCGATTATACGATACTGGAGGACACTCGGAACTAAATAAGATAGACCAGGGGTCTTATTAGACCATATTATGTATCATAAGAAGTACCAGGAACAAGGATGTTCTGTATTTTGAAATAAATTTTATTAATGTAAGCACCAATCGTAGAAAGTACACCAGTAATAACGCTGATTCTCGTTTCGAAATACAGCAGATCGGGTTTGTGGATGTTAGATTTTGTTTCTTCGTTTTCATTGTCCAAATACTTATATGAAACATATTGTTATCCCTTTCACTCACATTGATAAAACAGAGACAACGATATGTTTCACAGAAGCACAAACTTTGCGTTGGCTGGTTATGGTTTTGTTTTGCTTTTTTGTAATGATTTTTAAAAATCGTGTAGAGGAATCATGTTCTTTGAAAATATAGTGATCGTAATGATATATTCAAAAGAATAAACAAACAGCTTATTTTTCAAATTTATAGACCTACATGGATAAATTAACGCGTGGGCACAAGTCACAGTAATACATAGATTAAAAGAAGCAGATGAGACATAACATATGTCATACTGACAGCGACTGAGACACATTTATACGATATATACGTAACGTGACAAAGGCAGTGACATAGATCTTTGGTCCCTTTCTCCGTATGCGCTTTTGTTTGTTTGGGTCTTGAAATAAGACCCAAATAAATGTGACGTATCATATAGTATTGTGGCGAACGAAGCATATTTTCGGTGAACTAATTTTTCTTACGTCCCAGACAAAGGCCTAAGACATGATATTATTGTTTTAAAACCGTTAAGTGCCAGTTCTATATATTTCTCTTTCTACGAAGTATTATGACAGTTGACAGCTCACAAGTGCCTCCCTGTCAATGTCAAAAAAGTGTCACAATCATGTCAATCTTTGTTTTACGGTAATTTACTGCAACTTTAAAATATTTTAAGACTTAATTACTGAGAAATCAAAATTTATTTTTATCCGGGGACTACAATTTAGGGTGTTACTTGTTAAATGACCAAGAGATTTATTTGTCGGCCATTTTGTAATCAAATTACGCGTCGAGCTTATCGATTTTTTTATCTGTGGTGTTTGTAAATTAAATACGACAGCCTGTAAGATCATTGGAGATTGTCGAGAAATGATTATTTTTATTAACTTTAATAAAAGATTTTATGCCAAAAAAAATTATAATTATTTGACACTTCGATCTTTAGTAGAGCTATGGGATTACCCAAAGTAGTTTTCGTTTGGTTATAACGCTGATGGAATCGACAAAAATGTGTGAAACTGACAATGACATTAGATAAGTCATGTGCTTGTCACGTGTGAGATATCGAACGTCATTGTCAGTTCCATACATTTGATTTCCGCTGTCCAATCGCTTTCTAGCGCATGTACTTTGGAAAAAATAACTAAAGTTTTAGTGTGAACTTCTTTAAAGTTACATAGATGTTGTTCAGCTGGACCCAAACTTTAAGATTTAATTATATGTCATGAGAACTATAATGGATTAACAAATATTTTTTTTATTTAAGAGGATATCAGAGCCTGCAATTAAAAATTAACAACAGATTAAAAAATAAACGAATGTAATTTAGGACCGTGAATCTTATCCGAGCGGTGTAAGCTCTCCCGGATTTCGACAAAAAGAATAACTAAATACCGGGAATTTGCAAGGAATTAAATGTTTTTTTGTAAGCTTCGTATCTTCTTTCAATGTTAATTTAAAATTTGTCGCCCCAAGGTTGAAAAGAAAATTCGATGTGCATTTTTTTAGTCTGGATAAAAATACACATCCGCCCCGGTTTCGTCCGTTTTTTTTATAAAGTGGCAAACGGGTAAACGGCCACCTGGACTCGCTGAAATAGCGAAGCGACCGCTGCCCATAAACATCTACAATAGATGCGTTACCCTTAATCTTCGGATGAGGAGACCCACAGAAAACGGATAATTCTTTTTCCAATGCGTCACCTTCCACGGAAATCCACGTCCCCTTCCCATCATTTCTTTATAAGAAAAGGATAGGACAAAAAAATCGTCAGTATTTTAACTTCACTTCGTTACAGATTTATACCAAGTTTTTAACATCTCTACAGAATATTTAAACTAACTATAAATTCTTGGTGCGCTGGATGCGAGCCAGCCCCAAACACATCCTCAACATAGCCTGCAGACTGGACTGCAATTACATACTGCATTGCCTAAAGTTGCATGTAGTAGTGTAAGTGTAATTGTCTATTAGTTAGGTTATAAATTAAATTTAAAAATAAAAAAAAAACGGAATTCCTCTATATTTTTTTATGTTAAGTAGTTTTTAAGTTTAACTCCCTCAGTTACAAATACAAACTATTCAAAAAAGGAATAAGAAATTTAATAAGTTAATCCACAAATGGTGAAAATATCTTTGCCCTTAAATTATAATTAAAAAAATGTTTAGTTTAATCATGCACATCACATCACTGACTTAGCTATTGTTGATTGTAGGACGACTATGATTTAGGAATTTTGCGGACAAAAAACACAAATATAGTAAAAGAAATAAAGTAGATATAGATATAATAAAAGTTGGCATGTTAAAGAAACTGTTAAAGGAAGAATAAATAAACTGTTGTTTTCATTCTGCTATGTACAATAGTTCATTTCTTAAACAGATTGTAGCTATGATTTTAAGTAGTTCGTAAGGAACGAACGCAACTAATTTAATATCTTAGTTGGAACGTATAAGCATTAAAAAGTTAAAGTTAAACCCATGATGGGCACCATTTTCCGCAACTCCACGACTAGCGCGTATTTTGCGTGAATACACATAACTTTGAATTTCTCCACCGATATGTACAGGTTGCTTCACGATGTTTTCCTTCACCCAAGAGCGTCGGGTAAATATGTACATATGAAAATTGAAGAACACATTTGTACGTTAAAGCATTACTAAATAACATAGTTTTGTAATGGTGAAAAGACTAAGAATTAGTTGAGTAGTTTCAGTTGACGCGTAACAAACAATTATTCTATTATCCTGGTATCAACGTGGTTCCCCTACAAAACGTTCTTGCATCGATACTGACAGATATATAGCTATCTCTGTCAGACATATAGTAATCCATAATATTCCCGTCTCGTATTTTAAAGCCTGACACAGGATGCAGGCGTGCGGGTTGTTTTTTTGAAATTTAAATAAATTTACACTTTTAAAGAAAGCTCGTAGAGTTCATGAAAGGTTTTCGAACTCTACCTTCCCGCTTATTAGTCACTATTGTTTTTTTTCTAGATAAAAAGCACTTTAAGCCGTACACACCTCAATTTGAACTGCACAGTCGTACTGTACAGTTCTCAGCTTTGCCTACATACGTCAGTTTAACTGCGTAGTCGAATGTGCTACAAAGCGATTCGATAGCGAACATCAAAAATGTATGGAACTGACAACGTTCGATATCTCACACGTGACGAGCACATGACTTATCGAATGTCATTGACAGTTTCATACATTTTTGTCGATTCCATCAGCGATTTGCCAATCGAACGATACATTGGGTAGGCCCCTGTAAGTTAAAAATGAGCGCCTGTAGCCCGCTTTATTGTTGCTAGTCAAAATACCCATTTTTTTAAAAGCATTTCATACCGCTTTCCACCATGTTCCAATTAGGGAAAGGATAGGAAGGAAAATTGAGGAATTACTCAAGAAGGCCGGTATTAAGAGCACGCGTAACCGTCGTGTATGCGTAGATGTATGAATGTAGAAGTGAGATAGGTTTGTCAGGATCGAGCCAAATGGAGGTCCGTTGTCTCTGCCTACCCCTCTGGCTTACAGGCGTGTGTTATTTTGTTGTTGTAAGTATTAAAAGATAGGATTTGCCCGGGAGGAAAATAGCTATGAACGGAAAACGTCCTCTCTTGTTCCCAAGTTTGCATATGCCTATAGGTTTATTTAGCTTTTTTAACTAAACTAAAAAAACTCGAAGTTTACTTAGTAACGAAGTATTATATTATTCAAGGCCTACCATACGGTTCGCGGAGTGCTCGAGTGTTTGTACAGTGTGCACGAAGCCAACAAATCTTAAAGTACCTTCGCTAGCCCCTGCAACGTTACATCGGGAGATCTGTACGTTCTGTAAAGATGGTGACACAGTAGGTGATATTTTATTAATATTTAATTGAAGGTTGGATGAGGAACGTGGACGGATACAAAGGTAGAGGAAGGCAATGAAAGTATGGATTCTTTGAAAGAAGATATGCTGAAAAAAGAGGTGTATTCAGAAACGACGGCCTCCGTATGGAGGAGTAGAACTGTGCCGACCCTCCATAGAGACAAGGGCAGGATTGAAGTTATAGGGATATCGCTTAACTGACGAAGCACCAGAAATAGTAGCTAATCACGGAATTGAAAAACAATGTAGTAAGTAGCTTATATGTCATCGAGATCCCTTCAGCCGTTCAGGAGATACTTATTTTCAAACTAGCGACCCGCCCCGGCTTCGCACGGATGCAAATCGGTATAATGCTGATACTAAATACTGCAGCGTTTGCAATGTAAGCGCTAAAAATATGTTAATTTACGACATCATATTAAATACCTCTAAATTATCAGTGTTACTCTACTATATTGTGAATGTATTATACATGAAAACCTTTCTTATGAATCACTCTATCTATTAAAAAAAACCGCATCAAAATCCGTTGCGTAGTTTTAAAGATTGAAGTATATATAGGGACAAACATAAAAAAGCGTTATTGTTTTATACTATGTAAGGATAAGGACAAACATCCATACTTTTACAATGTGTACACTCCAACAAGGAGTAATCAAACGTTAACAAGTAGTTGAAGATAACAGCAAACAGTGCCTTTCAAATAATTAATCTATCTTCGCTATACCGAATCGTATATTTTGTCTCTCTCTTGTCCAAAATATGACAAAACGTGCTGTTCGCTTATTGATGTTCTTTAATGTAATAGCACTACGAATTCGTTTATTAAAGATTTTATTAACTCTCGGTGTGCCTACAACTTTTAAATTTCCCTGCGAGCGCAGTATGCAAACAGTGTTCTAGAGACTAAAAGTAAAAGGATAATGTTGTTATAGGAATCTATTAGAAGTGTTATATTGATTTTAACTCGAGAATTTCTTGTTGCTATATTTATAGACACTATAATATACTATTATAGAGCGTCGGTGGATCAGGGGTTTAGCTCTTGTCTTGTAAACTGCAGGTCCTGAGTTCGAATCAAGCTATGTACCAATGTGTTTTTCGATTTTCGAATTTAAAATGTACATATTTACCTGACGCTCTTACGGTGAAGGAAAACATCGTGATGCCTGCACATATCGGCGAAGAAATTCAAAGATATATGTATTCATGCAAAATACGCGCTAGTCGTGGAGTTGCGTAAAATAGAGCCCATCATAGGTAGAAACCTATAACCTTTTTGACCTTTAAATTATAATTAATTTTAATGTCATACTTATTAAGGATACTTTTTAGTCGACTTTATTATTTCTGAAATAAAGAAAAAAACTAGTTAAATAAATCAAAATTATTTGTTAATGCTCTGTATGTTCTAAATTGATAAGATTTATACCAAATTTTAACGACGTGTTCTGAAGATATGCAGTCTTATTTCTATCCATAAAAAACTACTTACAATAAACTTTTTTGTTTGCTCTTCAATATTGTAATTGGCATTTTATTATTTTACGTGGTACATTGGGTTCGAATAAATTTTTTTTTTTTTGTATTGTACTGTTCGATAATTCTTAAGTCTATGGTGTGAAGGTATTATCTACAGTTCCCGGCCACTAATTGGTAGGGGCGACACGAAAGCGCTGACTACGATTCGAAATGAGACGTTTTATTTGCATATCCTTTTATTTTTGCATTTAAAACGAAACATTGTTTCATTTAAGGAAGTTTAATTTCGTGTGAAATGAAAAACCCTTTTCGATAGTTATTAACGTATGACAAATTGTGGTTAAGCTTTAATAATTAAACGCTACATCCACACGGAATTAAAAAAAACTTAATGGTAGTCTATGTGTGACAGTGGTAGAGCCCGCTTTAACATCTTCGCACGAATTATCCGGCTAGCCCGGTGAAATACCACGACCACACAGAAGACAAGCGTCAAATGGAAGCAATTCCGTGTTTCGTCTGATGAGTGTGGTGTCGGAAGCCTAATTTTAATCCATTTTCCCTTACTATACTTTTTCTATAAAGAAATGATGGGAAGGGGAAGTGATTTGGCGGGAAAGGGGACGCATAAGAAGAGGAATTATCCTCTTTCTGTGCGTCTCCTCCTCCTTATATAAAAGGCAACGCATTTGTTTTGCAGATGTCTATGGGCAGCGGTCGCTTCGCTATTTCAGAGAATCCAAGGGGCTACCCATGGTAAGTAAGTACTTCTCGATTTGCGATATCGCTGATGGAATCGACAAAAATGTATGAAACTGATAATAACATTCGATAAGTCATGTGCTTGTCACGTGTGAGATATTAAACGTCATTGTCTGTTCTATATATTTTTGATGTACGCTATCGAATTGCTTTGTAGCGAATCCCAGGTGTCCGCTTGCTCGTTTGCCACTTTATTAAAAAAACTTTCCATTACTCTTTTAAATCAGTTGACCAAACGCCGTACCCTTTTATGACGTCACAACTCCATGGGGAGTGTCCCACATTCGATGGGAGTGTTCGCCACGCCACTGCAAACAACTATGACCTTAACAAACATATTTACGTTGTACCAATTAAAGTGATATTAGTTGAATATTGGTTAATTATATAAGGTCGATTTTTCTTTGCTTAAACACATTTATTCTTACTAACGTAAAATTAGTTTGATTGATGTTTGTTCCAAGATATCTCCAGAACGGCTGAACGTATCTCAATGAAATTTTGCACAGAAATCGCGGGACACAGCTAGTTGGCAATGCTGATTATCTTGACTTATTTCCGTTTCAATATAATTATGTAGTCGTAACTAACAAACACAACTATGCCTACAAAGAGATATTATACATAGAGGGAGCGCTCCATAGTAATTTGACGATAAAATGCGTGCCAAGAAAGAAATTATTAAAAATGAAATATCTTGCCAGTATCATGAAAAAAAATCCCAAGTTTGGGAAAATGTGTGTTTTAATATTTAAAATAAACAATAGAATAAACTAAAACATTCATTAAAATGTTAATTATCATTTTTCATTATTATTATTTTATTTAAAACAATCTAAATCCAAACAATTTTTAACAAAGATTATTTTTGTGTTATGGTTGTTATACATTTTTAATTAGCGTCTTAATAATGTCTAGATTAATTATAATATTAAACTTTAGTAAATACTATGAAATAAAATTTAAATTTGAGAAAAGAGGTTACATCCGGTCGATTTTTATATCGGCAAATGTAATTTAGTGGTCAACAGTAGAGGAAATCTCCCTACGTGAGACCTCCGGAGGTCAAAGAAAATGGCTCACTTTTAGGCTTAGAGTGTTCCATCTATAGTATAATATATCTTTGCATGCCTACCTTAAACGTAAAAGTTTAAAATGTTAAATACAAAGTTGGTAATGGTTGAAACTTGGCGCATTTATTTTAGAATGAAATGATGATAATTAGCATATGCCATGTTGAAACGCGATTAACTCCGCATCTATTGTCGTTGGTATTTCTAAAGCTATATTTAGGTTATATTTTCAACTGACATTTCGGTTAATAGCTAAGAAATAATTATTATAATAATAAGTACTAGCGACAGACCCCAGGCTTCACGGGTGCAATCCTAATACTAATTACACTACAAAAATTCGGAAAAATGTTATTATTTACATCACATTTCTTGGTGATTGTAATGAGTCCCAATGCAGATATTTGATATATAGTTAAACTTGAATTCGCGAGACCTGGATTAGAGATAAACCTCTATAAGCAAGAATCATATTGCGGTCACTTGGAGTCTTGTTTATACAGGTTCAAACATTTTTCTACGATAACTTTTTATAGTCGCCAGTCAAGATGGTAGTGGTGAATTCTGGTATGACGGCTGATAGGGAAGCATGGAGGAGTGCCCTTAAGTCTTGTACACACTGGGATAGTATGTTAGTCGAGTAGCAAGTAGCAAGTATCCGAACAAAGGATTTACTAATCGATTGTACTAAAATGTTACTGTTCGGACACGTTTAGTTACTAATGTTAGGGTTTGTTAATTTATTGGTCTATTTAATTNTATTTATTTATTGAACCTTGCCGTTCCAGACTTTAACACCAAGCACAAAAATGTTTGGTTGTAAAATGGCAACACTGATTTGACAAGTGACAAGGCGGTAAAGCGTTCGGTAGTACAAGTGTATAACGAGTATGTTGTAAAAAGAAAAGTAAATAAAGTGATAGTTAATTAAACCTGCATTTTCTTCAGTACTTCACCCAGGCATCCTGTAAGGCTAAATGTAATCGAAAGTATGGGATTCTTACATCTCCGAAGTGACATGAACCCGTAAGTACACGCTCACGCGCATTGTTGTGAATTATTACTTGTTTTGCCTTTTACCATTAGAAGTTATGACTTTATATATAATTCTTTGATATTAATAGTTAGTATGAACTAGTGACGGTATTGAAATCAGTGGTATATTAAAACTTATTTGTCTTGCATTACGGAAGGAAGGAATATGAGTAGAACAATAAAAAGTATAAGCGTATCTAAATGTAAGCTTTACTTAAAGTAAATGTACTAATAGTTGATTTTGACAAATCGTTCTGGATTTGATGCCTTAATATATGATATTCGATAATTTTATTCATGCTATTTACACATATAATACTAGTAGAACGATTACATGTTTTTGTATTAAAATTAATATCAAAGATAGTTGTTAATTAAGTATATCATTGTATTATTGACAAATGACTAATTTGTCATCCCTGAACATGAACTTAACAATACAATATGTTTGTCATTGTTATTAACACATCTTGTTTTCTGTATCATGGACGAGCTTTCTGGACGTCGGAAAGCCGAGCGCCGGACAGAGCAACGTGTCGATGAGCGTCCCGTAGGCCTCCAGGCGTCGGAAAGCCGAACGTCGGACAGAGCAATGTGTCGATGAGAGTCGCCAAACCCTCCAGACATCCGAAATCCGAGCGTCTGGCAGAGCAACGAGAGAGAATATACAAGGTCAGGTATTCCAGATGT
>QDHC01004735.1:13652-30098 GCA_013186455.1 Papilio dardanus tibullus | reverse complement strand
TCAATAAGCGAGAAACCTGTATAAGCGAGAAACCTCAATAAGCGAGAAACCTGTATAAGCGAGAAACCTCTATAAGCGAGAAACCTCAATAAGCGAGAAACCTCTGTAAGCGAGAAACCTCTATAAGCGAGAAACTCGGATTAGAAGCTTCTATAAGTGAAACAAATAACGTGGTTTATTATATATTTTTATTATTGAGTTATTTCAATACATACAAAAATACAAAAATTTTTAATCTATAATATTAGTATAGACAAACATCAGTCCATTGTAACTTTCTTATATAAATTATCAGTAAGCTTTCATAACCTAACTTTAACCAATCAAGTAAAAAAACTTCCATAGTACGCGTTATTATTGATACATACATTTTTTATTCCCTACAATACGTAAGAAAAACCGTTATAATGCCTTTAATCGTTGCATTGTTGAGAAATAGCTGTTCAATTCCAGAAACTAGTTTTTCTACAGACTCTACATAACGTTCCATAATATTCTAGATAAGTTTACTTCACGTCTTCGTCCGTGCTTCTTAAAAAAAAGAAAAAAATATAGCCTATGTTACTCGGTGATAATGTAGCTTTCTAATGGTGATAGAATTTTTGAAATCGGTTCAGTAGTTTTTGAGTTATTTCGATACATAAAAAATACAAATCTTTTATTTTAAACTAGCTGTTACTCGCGACTTCGTTAAGGTTAAGGCGGAATTAAAAACTATAACCTATATTACTCGGCGATAATGTAGCTTTCTATGAGTGAAAGAATTTTTAAAATCGGTTTAGTAGTTTTTGAGTTATTTCAATACATATAACATTAATCTCTCCTATTTTAAATTAGTATTTATTTATAAGTGAACAATACGAAAGTTTTAAATTATACAATTATAATAACGGAAATCGTAAACGTATTAAAAAACAAAATGGACGATACTGTTTGGACTATATCTAAAAAAACAGGATGACCTCGATTCGACCAACTTGTTCCCAAAGCAACGCATTGTCCACAAGTCCACAGGATGTCGACGTGAAATTAAATCATTCATCGAATAACATTCCATTCATTATTTTATTTAAAACTATCTGTTGCTCGCGATATCGTCTGTGTTGAATTAAAAAATATACCCCGTTATTTAAGGATCATGTAACTTTACAACGGTGAAAGAATTTTTGAAATCGGCATAATAGTTTTTGAGTTATTTCAATACAAAAACACCAATCTTTCCGCTATAATATGAATTATAGTTAACGTATTAAATAATAATTATTATAAAAAAAGGGCGGGAAAACGTATTATGAATATTAAAAAGGCAAAGGTTATAATGCCACATATCATTTAATATTAATTTAAAACAAACTATAAATAAAAACTTACCGCCATTTCGATAAAATTCCAAATCACAGATTAATTATAGAATAGTTTTTTTAACTCAAACACATTTATATTCTTAATAAAACAATGAGAATAATAATTATTTAAACTTTCACATAATTTGTAATATCGAATAAGCGCAACGGCTCGTGCGTTTCGTTTCACTACGCGCGGTCCGTGGTTTGAAATTCGACGAATTGACGCGCCAACTATAATTTGTTGCCAGATGCAATTATTTAATACCCCTTTTTTTGGACGTCGGCTTTATCAATATTACTGTAATGCATACGCCTGTAACTCAAACGTACTGCGATAAACGATAAAGTCGTCAATTATACGATACTGGAGGACACTCGGAACTAAATAAGATAGACCAGGGGTCTCATTGGACCAAATTATGTATCATAAGAAGTACCAGGAACAAGGATGTTCTGTATTTTGGAATACATTTTCAAATATACGTTTCAAAATAAAGCGGAAAGGGATAGGCAACCACTTCTGTCACCAAAAGAAGAAAAAAAAACTAATTATTTAAAGAACTAAACTACTATTAACTTAAGCTATATCATTAAAAACAGCTGTATTGTAATAAAACTACGAGTATTAATAATATTTATTACTACTGAAAATAAAAAATAAACATATTTTTTCAATTATATTTGCCAATATTTCTGTAAATGTATTAAACTGGCAATACTAAAGTGACGCGCCGCGAAGCGAAGAGAATGCGTCCGGCGGACGACGTCACAGAAACCGGTCGACTAGACTTGTCTGGTCAACGTAGCGTGCAGCAAAGAGCGCTTTCAAAATTAATAAAAAAATATTTCACTATAGTAATAGTATAAAGAGGAAAGGTTTGTTTGTATTAAAATAACTCAAAAACTACTGGGCCTATTTCAAAAATTATTTCACTGTTAGAAAGATACATTATCACTGAGTAAAATAGACTACTTTTTAATATAAATCCGGGCTAACAAAATCGCGGGCAAACTGCAATCTCTATACTAATATTATAAAGAGAGAAACTTTGTATTTTTGTAATTTTGTATGTATTGAAATAACTTAAGAACTACTGGGCCGATTGCAAAAATTCTTTCACCATTAGAAAGCTACATTGTCCCCGAGTAACATAGGATATATCATTTAATTCCACGCAGACGAAGTCGCGCACAACAGCTAGTAATTAATACAGAGAGAAGATACGGATTTTTAGGCTTAATTCAAAATGTAATGAATCGATTTTAGAAATTCTTTTAATAAAATTTTACCTTTATTTTACTCGCAAATTATCCATATTGTTTTGGTATCAACCGAGTTCGCAATAGAATCTTTAAAGTCTGTTTTACAGCGAATTCGGTCTCGAAGACGCGGTGTTTTGTTGCTCTTAATACTGACTTCACCGACTGAACTAAACTCGTCAATAGATATGACGCGTTTAAAGCAGTCGCTTCCTGTTTATTAGGGAAAACATCTGAATAAGAGGAAAATAAAATTAGTTTAATGGTAAGCCCACAGCAAGAGTAAAGAGCTCGGCGGCTCCCATTTTCAACTGTCATACGAAGCTGCATACTTATGTCCACCGACAGAGACATTTAGAGGTGAGCTGTGTGGGAGATCATAGAGACAGCTGCGTTATTTTGTGCTTGCTTAGCTCAGCTATTTAATAAGTCTTGTAGGCACCAGGATAGTATTTTAGTCGAGTAGCAAGTAGCAAGTATCCGAACAAAGGATTTACTAATCTATTCTACTAAAATGTTGCTGTTCGGACACGTTTAGTTACTAAATTACTACCCTAGTGCGTAGGTTTAGGCTTAAACGAGTCCGAGCAGTGGTAAATCGTTTGTTCGGATAAATGCTACTTGCTACTCGACTAAAATACTATCCTGGTGCGAACAAGCCTGGGAAGCAAGCACATTTGAGGCTCAGCTCACCATCTCTTGCTCATTAACATTTTGCGCTGTACGCTCGGCTTTATTACTCGAACTTCAGCGCTTTCTTTGCTTGTTTTACAAACATGTGTGAGGGGCTTGTCAGTATGACGAAACCGACCAGTGTAAGGAGAACCTTCACATGTTTACCAATGATTTAACATACGGTTCTTTTAATTCTGGTTTATGGAAATTCATTTGTTGGCTAATGTAAACAGTGTTATAACCTTTTATATCTCAATTACAATGAGTTTGCATTACAAAACATATACATGAAACATGTTTGAATATGATGAAACTAATATTAATAATGAATTTATAATTTGAATCTACTTTATTTTATCTTTACTTAATATTATAGAGAAATTTTGTATTTTTGTTTGTATTGAAATAACTCAAGAACTACTTCTTTCACCATTAGAAACCTATATTAATCCTGAGTAACATAGGCTATATTATTTTATTCCACGCGGACAAAGTCGCGCACAATAGCTAGTGTTTACATAAAGAATTAACAGTGGTAGAGCTCGCTTTAACATCTTCGCACGAATTGTCCGGCTCGCCCGGTGAAATACCACGACCACACAGAAGACAGGCGTCAAATGGAAGCTATTCCGTGTTTCGTCTGACGAGTGTGGTCCCGGAGACCTAATTTTAGTCTACTTTCCCTTCCTATCCTTTTCTTATAAGGAATTAATGGGAAGGGGAAGTGGATTAACGGTGGGGGGACGCATAGAAGGTGTTGTCCTCTTGCTGTGGGTCTCCTCTTCCGAAGATTAAGGGTATGCAACGCATCTGCAATTGCGGATGTCTGAGCAGCGGTCGCTTCGCTTTTTCAACGAATCCAGGTGACCGCTTGCTCGTTTGCCACTTTTTAATATAAAAAAAGACGTATAGTTTTTAACTGTAGTTTTAAATGTGCAGTTAAAACTGACGTACACACGTCAATTTGAACTGCACAGCCGAACTTTACTGTTGTCAGGTTTGCCTACACGTCAATTTTAACTGCGCAGTCGAACTGTGGTAAACTAAAGCCTGGTACGCACTACGATAGTATTATAGTCGAGTAACAAGTATCCGAACAAAGGATTTACTAATCTATTCTACTAAAATGTTGCTGTTCGGACACGTTTAGTTACTAAATTACTACCCTAGTGCGTAGCTTTAGGCTTAAACAGTCCGAACAGTAGTAAATCCTTCGTTCGGATAAATGCTACTTGCTACTCGACTAAAATACTATATTGCGAACAAGGCTTTAGCGTCTATAGCCGGGCTTACATTTTAAGTCAGACCCAGACCCTCGGTTTTTAACTGACTTCCAACAGAAGGAGGTTATCAAGTCAATGAGTTTTTTTTTACTACGGTAGTTTGAAGGTATCTTCGAAATGGCTTATGGATCTCAATGTAGAACATTCTGGAAGACCACATGTATGATGTATTGCACTAAGCTGACGTCATATATATATATGACGTCAGCTTAGTGCAATAACCAAGAACTCATTAAGTAACCATAGCAACAAGTCGAGTAATCAGTTAATTAGTTTTAGTAATAAATGTCCTATTATTACAATAAGTTTTACTCAGTCATAGAGTACAAACTATAAAGTTAACAACTAGAGTTTTTGCATTATATAGATCTCAAGACGAGTTCATAGCTGTTATTAACTGTACATAAATTTTTGCAGTTAAGCCTTGTTCGCACCGGAGTATTTTAGTCGAGTAGCAAGTACCATTTATCAGATCAAAGGATTTACTACTGTTCGGACTCGTTTAAGCCTAAACCTACGCACCAGGGTAGTAATTTACTAACTAAACGTGTCCGGACAGCAACATTTTAGTAGAATAGATTAGTAAATCCTTTGTTCGGATACTTGCTACTTGCTACTCGACTAAAATACTATCTTAGTGTGTACAAGGCTTGAATGAGTTCTTGCACTAAACCGACGATATGATATATTTTGGTAGTTAGAAAATAAAACAAATAATGCTAAGATACTTACTCGTATATTTTAATATAAAATGTAGTTTAAAATACAAATATGTCAATAATTAAAATGCTGATTAAAATTAAAATGTATACAATAAAAGTATTTTATAAATCTACTATAAATTTCTAAAATATATCCTTACTAAAATGGTAGAGTTGACTGGGTCATCTGACCCCACGGTCATGAGTCAAACTCAATTATTATTAACTTAATTACTAACCTATCAGTGTTAAAATCGTAGAACATATCCTTACTAAAATGGTAGAGTTGACTGGGTCATCTGACCCCACGGTCATGAGTCAAACTTAATTATTATTAACTTAATTACTAACCTATCAGTGTTAAAAAAGTGTCAAGATCGTAGAAAGAGAAAGATATAGAAATGGCTACAGCGTATACGGTTGAGGGACAAAATTCCTTAGACTTTCATAGTTATGTTGTGTGCATCACTTTACGGTTTTAAGCCAATAATAGTATGTCTCAAGCCTTTCTCTGGGACGTAAGAAAAATTAGTTCACTGAAAATACGCTTGGAGTGCCACAATACTAAGTCACATTTGTTTGGGTCATATTTCTGGACCCAAGCAAACAAAATCACATACGGAGAATGGGACCAAAGATCTATGTCACTGTCTTTGTCACGTTACGTATCGTATAAATGCTTAGACTNNNNGTGATATATAGTTATCGATCAATTCATTACATAATATGCAATGTAATGTCGAATCCACCTGTGGTAAAAAAATATATGTTAAAAATTATAA
This sequence comes from Papilio dardanus tibullus, assembly GCA_013186455.1. Lineage (NCBI taxonomy): Eukaryota > Metazoa > Arthropoda > Insecta > Lepidoptera > Papilionidae > Papilio > Papilio dardanus. Next base: position 24,051 of record QDHC01004735.1, on the reverse strand, counting down.
ATTTAAAATCCGCTGCTCGTTTGCCACTTACTATTAAACAAGATGAAGATGCTACCCATACAAAACCTTCTCTTACCAAACCTACCACGATGTTACATCAAACCAATTTCTAAACTACCCACCTCACATCTAATAAAAACGTCGGTGGGCCATGGGTTTAGCTCTTGACTTATAAACTACAGGTCCCGAGTTCGAATCCCGACATAGCAATGTGTTTCATATGTACATATTTACCCGACGATACGGTAAAGGAAAACATCGTGATGTCTGCACATATCGAAGAAATTCAAAGATGTGTAAAGTCACGTATAAACAGTGGGGGAAATTTGACAAGTGACCTCCTTGAGGTCAACTAAAATACCTCACTAAGCTTCGAATGCTTCATAAATCTGATGTTACCCGTATCAATCCCACCATGTACCTATTAAACCAATTGCTAAGTAGGGTTTGCAATATTGTACTGCGGGATCCCGCACCGTCTTACCCAATTCGCTGGTAAGCTTCAGCCGGTGAAAAATTATTCTAATTATGGCTTTAATATACTCAGCAACCTACTTTAAGAAGGATTAGCCCTTAAATCTATTGTATCTTAATTGCACACACTGAGTCGGTTTCACGGCGTTTTGCACACCGCGAAATCTTATTCAAGTGTGTAAACAAAGTATTTGATTATACTCCAAGTACGGCCATTTATTAACTGTATACCCAACAAATATAGGGACAAAAAAGTATGTTAACTTGCTGCTAGTGTTTATCATATATGACCGCAAGATTCTGCGGGATTGCAAACCCTAATGCTAAGCCACCCATAATTATTTATACTTTGCTTTGCAAACTTAACCAAATATAGTACAAAATAACTCACTTCTCTGATGCAATGTTGGTCTCTTATCGGTGCTGATAATTTCTTCATATGTTTTTCAGTCAATATATGTATGCCTTTTCTTTGACAAAGGCTAGAACACAATAGACATGTATATTGACGTTTCCCAATCTTTTTGAAACTATGATAGTTATTTTTTTCAACTTTAATTTGGATATTATATTTTGTATGTATGATATAGTTATTTGTATCTAATGTTTTTAAAGTATGACTTTCCACTACAGAATTTACAATATCAATTTGTTTTGTCGCTTCTTTTATTGTTAATTCTTTGTCATTATTCAAATTTGATTTCTCTATATTTATTTCATCATCTGATTCATCTTCGGAAGATGATATATCTTCATTTTCATCAGTTTCAATCTCATCATCTTCTGTCTCATTAAAATCTTCACTGATATATAATTCTACGAGACTTTTGAACATTTTATCTTTTTTAACTGCAATTTTATGACAATCGGATAATTTATGATTTCTCTGATTATCAACTGCAATAACACAGACATCACAAAAGTATAAAGAACTTGTAGCTTTTGATACTAATATGTTTTGATTCATAGACTTATTGACTCTTCTCATTACAGTATTAATTATTTTTAAATATGTCTCATGCTTAGAACTATTTATATGATTTTTCATGAATACTTCAGGGACTTTAATATTACAGATATGGCATATACAATTTTTTAAATTTACATCGAATTTGGTTCTTGATGGATCTGTAACAATATAATTAATTAAATACAAAAAAAAATACACAAGACTGTAATCCTAAAGCCTACTAAAGACTTTCAGTTTGATTACAGTTCTAATTGAACAATCGAACTGTACAGTAAAAATTGACGTACACACATCAATTTTTACTGTACAGGCGAACAATACAGGTCTTATCTTTGAATACATATATCACTTTGAACTACACAGTAAAACTGTGCATTTAGAATAGGCGAGCCTTCTAGGGTCAGAAGACCCCGGAGTTTAAGATAGCGGGAAATAACATCAAGTGGGACCCTGGTAGAGCTCTAGTTTATCTATACTTTATAACTTGATATTACAAAGTGGAAAGATTTGTATTATAGTATGGTTAACTACTGGACCGATTACAAAAATTCTTTCACCATTAGAAAGCTAAATTATCACTAAGTAAAAAAGTATTTTTAACTTTTACGAGTGCGAAATCGTCAGCCAGTTTTTTATAAAACAACATACTTGTATTTAGTTAGGGGATATAACAGAGAAATTATTTCTATTTAACATGCCCTCTAACATCCACATGCTCACAATTTATAACAAAAAACATTAATAAAAACAAATAAAATCTAAAAAAAAACAATATCTCTATAACTAAGACGATTAAAAATAAAGTTTCAATACTACGACTATTAACAAAACAAAGATTTAAATAAAATCATATACTCTATCACGAATATTTCAAACACAGTTGATGTTGTGCTTTATGCCCGGTAGGGGCGCTGCACAACTCATACGATGACTTTTTTAAACTAAAGCCAGATACAAACGCTCAGTTTTAACTGCGCATTTAACGTTCATAGGCAAAACTGAGAACTGGGGTGTTACCGAAAGTACATTCGCTATCAAGCGAATCTATAGCGAACGTCAAAAATGTATAAAAATGAAATTTACATTCGATATCTCACACGTGACAATCACATGATTTTATCGAATGTCAGTTTCATAGACTTTTGTCGATTCCATCAGCGATAACGCCGATCGAAAAATACTTTGGGTAAGCTGCACACTTCGACTGTGGAATTCAAATTGACGTGTGCACATCAGTTTTAACTGCACAGTTAAAAAAATCAAAGTTTGTAGCCCTTTCGAAAGTTACGGATCATCAAAATAGTGGTCGAGTTTTAACTAACAAAAAACAGACGACTTTAGAATGTCCTAAAAGGTGATAACTTTTGGAAAATCGTTTAAAAAATATTCGTGTTAGATAAGCTAAAAAAAACGAATTTTGATATACAAATCAACAGGGGTCAAAAGACAACATTCATTTAAAAATGTCAAATTTACTTTTCCTTCACTTTATTCTTCCGAATCGAATTCATCTTCCGTCTTAAAATCATCTTCTGTTCTATTCTCTTCTATATCATCTTCTATAATCGCATTTCTCAATCTATTTTTATGTTCATCATCAAATATATGCTTATTATCATCAGAAATTAATTTATTGCAAAGAATACAATAATTCTTAGACGATTCCAACTGTAATTATTTTTAATTTACTATTACGTTTATATCAATATTAAAATAATTAAGGCTTCCTTCACAAAGCTACGTTTAGTATCAAAGATTACGCAATAATGTACACTGATCTCGATGTATGGATAGGATATTACGAAACGACAGCTTTTGATTGGTTCAGACTTAAAAGCGCCTTTTATTTGAAATTCATTCTATGTCTATAATCCTACGGCTTTATTACACCGATGTCGCACAAACGGCCTTACGTCGAAGCATAACCTCCGTTTTTATCGCGAACTCGGTATATTAAAGCTATAGGATAATTAATAGTTTGAATCCACACGACCTCTGCTAACCTTCAGCGCCAAATTGTCGGTTACAGGCACAAATTACCAATGTGCTAATTTATGTCTTTTCAATCCATTTTATAGAGATCAGAGATTTACTTTGAACTCCGTAGCATTATGAATCGCCTTATCTTATTAAAATATTAAACTCACTTTTCTGATACAATTAATATCATTTATTTGTAAAATATGATCCTTGTGTTTCTTTAAATTAATATGTTTACTTTTCTTTTTAAATATATCATTACATAATAGACATTTGTAACGATGTTTCGCTGTCAATGTGATCCCATTGTAATAATCTGTATTAATTTTTAATCTACATTTATTCAATATAATAATAATATGACCGTTTAGATTTATTATGTTGGTAATCATTTTTTCATTTTTAATTATTGGTACGACTTCTATTTGTTTTGTTTCTTTTTTAATATAAACATCTTTTTCAGACTCTGTATCTTCTTGATCTTTATAATGATTAATCAATTCTTTTATTTTTTCATCTTTTTTTATTGCATTCTTATGTAATTCAGTCATAAAATGTTCTGATTTTTTCTCAAATGATACAACAGAATTGCATGTGTCACAGAAAAAAAAAGAATTATTATATATCCTTGTGGTATGATTATATTCAGTTATATGTTTCTTAGCTCTTTCTATTGCTGTGTTAGTTAGTGTTAAATACATTTTATGTTTTTCACTTTTTAAATGTAATTCCATATATTGTTCTGGCACTTGTATGTTACATATTGAACATGTTGCGTATATTTCGGAATATATATCTGAAAAGTCTATATTAATATTACGAAAAGATATAATAGACTCCGAAACTACTGAACTGATTTGTAAAATTCTTTTGCTGTTAGAAAGCTATTCTTGACAGACAGGGCAACGGCTTCCTGGAGGTAGAGGACTGCAATAACTATCATTTATGCCATCATTTATGTTAATCTATACTAATATTATAAAGAGAAAAACTTTGTATTCTTGTATGTATTGAAATAACTCAAGAACCACTGGGCCAATTCCAAAAATTCTTTCACTCATAGAAAGCTACATTATCCCCGAGTAACATAGGCTATATTATTTAAATCCACGCGGACGAATTCGCGAACAACAGCTAGTAAATAAATTAAGAAGCTCTCACTCAACAGTTGGACTAAGGGTCCGATACAAAAGGCAGTCATTTTGGAGGCCGAATAGTGAGGATGTTTTTTACTCAGCAGACCAGAATACTGGTTGCTTGAGGTCGGATTCCGTAGCTGGTGGTGCACTATTTTTTATATAATATTTTGTATCATTTGTATCATTAAAATGTATTATATAAATATATAAAATCGCGGAATATACTTTGGGCTTAATTGCTGAGGTCCTCAACCTCCGGAAAACTCATCTGTCAAGAATCACCTGTTTATCTATCTATTGAAGTATATAACACTAGCTGTTGTGCGCGACTTCGTTCGCGTGGAATTAAATAATATAGCCTATGTTACTCGGGGATAAGATAGCTTTCTAATGGTGAAAGAATTTTTGAAATCGGTCTAGTAGTTCTTGAGTTATTTCAATACATACAAAAATACAAAGTTTCTCTCTTTATAATATAAGTATAGATTAGCTATCCTTATTTTACAATATATAATTTTTTCACACAATATTAGTATAACTAAAAAAGTACAACACAATACGGCATGTGGCATATGGACTATGAGGTGTCTCTGTTTACCTTATTTAGGCTATCGATTAAAAAGATGTAGTCGAACCTGATTAAGCAAGAAACCAACAGCAAGTCATTATCTGGTCCCGACAAACTACCTCCATAAACAAGTGTTTACTTCGATAGCTTGATATGTATAAGTTTTTAGTTAAAAATAAGAAGAAAAGTTTAAAAATGAAACATTGTCAACAACAATTAAAAGTGTAATGAAAATTTTACATAAAAAACAAAAGACAAACGTAAAAGAATTAAAATTAAAATGTATTAAAGTTCCACCAAAGAGGTCTTTTTGCTTGCCGGCCAGTGTTCCGGCCGCAACAGCGAGTAATTCGGATTAAAGAGACACCTTTATAAGCGAGACAAATATTGCGTCCCTTGGACTCTCGCTTATCGAGTTTTGACAGTATTTATTTTTTAATTCCACACACAAAGATGCTGATAAACATCATCACCAGCTCACTATGTCCCCACTGAGGGGCTCAGAGCCTACCCTAAATGGTGACTAGGTCACAGTCAACCATGCTGGCCCAGTGACTTCACAGACATCTTTGAATGTCTTCACAAATGTGCAGACATCACGATGTTTTCCTTCACAGTAAGAGCGTCGGGCAAATGTACATATGAAACACATTGGTATGTCGGGATTCGAACTCGGGACCTGCATTACAAGTCAAGAGCTAAACATCTGAGACATAGATGCTCTTGGTAAAAGATTATAAATAGTTAAATAGTTACCTGAGTCATAATTTTCACTGACACTTTCCGAGGAATTATTTTTTTTATCAAAATCGAGATAATATTGTTTCTGTAATGTTTCTTTTTTCCATACATTATTTAATGATAGTAAAGATACGTTAAGTTCATCCATCGGTATCAAATATTTTGATATATTATTCATTTTAATAGATTTTTCTGTAAACATAATTTCATAATTATTTTTTTATATTAAAAATTGGCAAACATGCAAGCTGCCTTGGTTCGTCGAAATAGCGAAGCGACTGCCCATAGACAACTGCAATTGATAATCTTTAACCCTTTGAAAGGCAGAGGCGATATGCCATCAACAAAAAAATTGCTTATCATTCTATGTCAGTTATAAATGGAGTCCTAATTTGTTGCTCTGCAACGCCTTATTATGTGTTTTAAGTTTATGTTTGTTATATAAATAAAAACATGCCAAAAATATAATCGCAAGTTATTTTATTCCTCTGAATACTTCTGCCTTATAAAGGGTTAAAATTACAAAATAAAAAAGAATGGATTAAAATCCAAATAGAATATTATTGATATTATAAAATACAAGCCAACACTTAGAAAATTATAAAAAAAAGTCTTAAAGATTCATATTTAAACTCAAATACAAGGGAATCTTATTTTATAGATGATATAAAATATTAATGTTAATTCTCATTGTATTTAACAAAAAAAATATATTCCTTACCATAATCTCGCTCAGTTATTAGTTAAAAAGTTTTCCAAAATTAACTCTTACTCTTTATCAATAACCACTATCATTTCCTATCATTTATGACGAAAATTGGAAAATAATCGTAAAATATTAAATGAAAGGAAAATTATCCGCCTATAGACAATTAGAATTGGATAAGGATTTTTTATTTTGAAAGTTTTGTGGTCTGGCTACTGGACTTTTAAGCCAAGTCTTTTTTTTTTTTGGAGACATGGAGTCGCAACATTTCGGAAATGAAAATACTTTTATAAATTATAAACTACGAGAGAGATGAAATAATAATAAACTGATTTTAAATGGTATTGTCCGCGCCTCGGACAAAACAAAAACAAATAATTTCAAAATCGAATGTTAAAAAAATAAACTTATATTGGCTATGGTTCTTTTTCCAATTCCAAAATGGCGTAAAGACGAAGCCGATCGAACGTTTTTCAGCTTTGTCGAATTTTCATTTTTAGTGCTTGACACGCTAAAGCCTTTTTATAAATGTTTATTATCTCATTTTAATTCGTTTTAACGTTAGCGTTATTATTTAGTGTTTTTAAAAATGGAAGAGGAGGAATCAAGAGATATGTGCCAAACGTGCCTCATACGGGGACGTTTTCTTTATCCTTTACGCAAGTTGACCTCAACATTAAATGATTTGGGAATACCTATAAGGGTAAGTTGTTAATCTATTCAATACAACTATTATACAGCCCAGTTGGCCGTCCCAGGTATCGCTGGATCGATGAGGCTGAAAAGGATATATGGGAGCTCCACATTCGCGATTAGGTTGGGATGGCGCGAGATCGCCAAGTTCGGAGAGATTTCTTGTCGGAGGCCAAGGCCCACTTCGGGTCATCGTGTCACCCTAGTTAGTTTTTTTTAGATATTATACAGCGTCTATCATAAATATAAGCAAGGCAGTTTCGAGAAATTTGTAATATCGATTATGTATGCGAAATTTTATTTTTGGTGTTTACGCGCTATGGTTTTGCAATTTTTTCACCAGCCCTGCACAAATTATAAAATTTCAATCTAAAAGTAACTAATCCCTTTTTTTTGTATTAATATTTCTTTAAATTATCCTATTAAAGACATTATAATCGCTAGGCGTCATTTCAGCCATTTTAGCTATTTCAAAGATATCTTCAAAATTCCATTCAAACATTTCCGGGGGAGGGGACGCATTGGGAGAGGAATTATCCTCTTGCTGTGCGTCTCCTACTCCGAAGATTAAGGGTAGGCAACACATCTGCAATTGCAGATGTCTATGGGCAGCATTAGCTATTTCAACGAATCCAGGTGGCAGCTTGCTCGTTTGCCACTTTATAATATAAAAGGTATATTTTCAGAGTGACGTGACTTCCGGTGTTTGTTGGGAATGCAAAACGTTTATAACAAAAATAAAGAAATTCAAACTGCAAGTAATAAAAGCTCAGGATGCTATGATGGAATTGGCAACGGTACCAGTAAGCGTTTTTTACGATTTAAATGCATACCAAAATTAAAAAAAGAATTAAAAAAATGGATTATTTTTCATCTTTAAACCAGTTTGGTACTTTTTTGATTATTCATGGATTTCAATAACTTCAGTATCACTTGATTATAGCTATTAATATATGTTTACTATGAAAATTCCTCAACAGTAACAAGATTTTTCTATTTATTCTCCGTTGATTAAAATAAGCAAAGCAAGCTCTTCATTTCGAAGAATTCAAACCGCATGCTTTGCCACATTAAAAATATTTGTATTTAATATTCTACAGAAGGCAGATATTCAATCGTTAAGCAGTTTATCTTATACAACTAAATATACATATGATTTAGAAATATTCTATAACGATTCGTTAGATATTAAAGAAACAAAAATTATAGCTAATGAATTAAAAACTAATAAATCAAACATTATACAATCGAAAGATATCAAAATTATAAAAGATAAATACGCAAAGATAGTGTTCACGGAAGAAGAGATGTTACGTAATAGAGAAGATAAAAGACAACAGCCTAATTATAAGAAGATTCCATATAAATGTGATTTTTGTGTATTAGGCTTTATAAGGAAAGAAAATTATGAAATGCATATGAAGAAACGGCATGACAAGGTTAGTTTTACACTTTTAATATACACAGTGGTAGAGCCCGCTTTAACATGTTCGCACTTGTTGTCTCTCTCTGACACACACACAGACACGCGGCTAATGGAACATATTCCCTCTACACTCTATACACTGTGCTATAGGAGGACACATTTTACTACACTTTCCCTTCCTATCATTTCCTATAATGGGAAGGGGAAGTGGATTGACGGGGGAGGAGACACAGGAAGAGCTATTATTCTCTTGCTGTGCGTGTCCTCTTCCGTAGATTTTTGCCATTTTCCCTTGGCTTCCAAAACATTAATCAATTTTATAAGCCCATTCATTTTTAACTATTTTAACTTCGAAAGAATACACTATATTCGAAATTCCAAACCAGATAAGTTTTCGTGGACCCCCGAATTTGTTTCCAACATACATGGACCCCTATTACTTTATTCCTAAATGAGAAGCAGCATTATTACTGTTATGCTTTCTATGTTTGGTACTGGTACATTCATTAAATTTATTACAAAATACAGAACATTCTTGTTCCTGGTACTTTTATGATACATAATTTGGTCCAATAAGACCGCTGGTCTATCTTATTTAGTTCCGAGTGTCCTCCACTATCGTATAATCAATGACTTATTGGTCCTCGTTTATCGCAGTATTTTATACATTTTTTTCAGTATAAGGGGTCCTTTTTGGCCATTACCGCTTTCACGTCATCCTTAATACTTAAATAGCTGTTGTGTTTATTTTCAGAATATAGGCGATATTATATGTAATGTATGTGAATCACGCTTTACAAGTATGAAAGCATTAGAAAAACATTGTAAAAAGCATTATATGCTATATAAATGTAAACTATGTATTTATGAAACTTTAGAATTATGGTCCATTGTGAATCATTGTAAATTGAAACATAGTAAAGATGTGTTTGGAAGAATACATTGCCCGCAATGCAATATTGTTGTTAGGTAAGTGAAGTTATTAGTTTATTTTTTATATTATTAAATGAATAAACTTAACGAAGAATATTTATGATGCGAAGACTGCAAGTGTTAGATGGGGTTGTCCGAGGCGGACTTATACCTGTCAAATTGAGGAATTACTCAAGAAGGCCGGTATTAAGAGTACGCGTAACCGTCGTGTATGCGTAGATGTATGAATGTAGAATCGAGAGAGGTTTGTCAGGATCATGCCAGAGGTCCGTTGTCTCTGCCTTCCCCTCTGGGTTACGGCCGTGAGTTGTGTTGTTGTTTTTATATTACAAAGTGGCAAATGAGCAAGTGGCCGCCTGGATTTGATGAAAAATCCGAAGACATCTGCAATTGCAGATGCGTTGCCTACCCTTACTTAACCCTACGCTTGTGTAGTTTAGATCGATGTTGGGCTCCATTTTCCTTCACTCCACGACTAGCGCGTATTTTGCGTGAATACACATACCTTTGAATACCTTCACAAATGTGCAAACACGATGTTTTCCTTCACCGTATCGTCGGGTAAATGTACATATGAAAATTGATTTTTTTAGTAATACAGTGTTGCTTTTTTATAGAAATCCAGAAGCATTATCAGAACATATACAGAGTCAACATTTGTTAGAATGCAATCAATGTGGTGATAAATTTAAAGGGAAACATACACTTAGAACGCATAAAATGTAAGTATACAACCTTTTTATTAAAATATGTAAAAAAAATATAGCCT
>QDHC01004725.1:47006-65525 GCA_013186455.1 Papilio dardanus tibullus | reverse complement strand
TTATTCATACCTGATGCCTTGTCTTTTACACGTCTGCAAATCATTGCCATTTATAGAGCTACGTTTGGTATTTTATTTATACCCGATGCCTTGTTGTCTTTTACACATCTGTGAATTCTTTATTTGACATTTCGGGGATGTCTGCAGGTATTTCATAGTTCAGCTGTACTTGTTGTGGGGAATAGTGTGGTGACGATCCTTCTTAGTTTTGAGGACCTATTGACGGGCTTCTACATGTTTTGGCCAGTTGGCCATAGTTCCAGCATCTGAAAAACATAACTGGTTTAACTTTTCATGGATACAGCATATTACTGAGCGTCTGTAGCTGGCTTTAGAGTGAAAACGGTGTTTTTAGTAATAACTATTAATTAACTGTTATTATCACTTAACTATTAAGCACAATTAAGTTTTACACCTTCTTTATCTTTCTTGTACCATAGCCGCCGGGTCAGGTATACATTTTCGTTAATACAAAGCACATTCAAGCAAAAAAGACCTAAACATCAAATGGAAATATTGATAAAAGCTAAGATTCTAGGCCAGTGTGCTTTGCTAAGTGAGATAACATTTCATCACAGAAAGAGTAATTTATTTTTTATGTACTTTAACAAATGTGTGCTAAATTGCCATTATTAATATAAGGATATGATTAATATTGTCTTTGTTTTATTTCAATCACCAAAATACCTTTTTTATTGTATTGATTAATAGAGGCCTAAGGCAAGCCCAAGGAAAAGCAACGTTCAGCTGCCGAAAATACTTTCTTTTTATTTCAATGTTTGGTGTAATTTTAATAAAGTAAATTGAATAATATAAGATATTTAATAAAAAGTAATTGAAATACGAATTTGTAATTTTACTAAAGTTATTTTTGAATTACCAGGAATAAAACTAAAAATAACTTATGGTCGATTGCAATACATAACTGATTTGTATGGATCATAGATGAATAAATGAAGCAGATCTGACAATAATATGTCATACTGACAGCTACTTGACAAAAACAGTGACATGGATCTTTGGTCCCTTTCTCCGATTGCGATTTTTTTGCTTGGGTCCAGAAGCCGAACTCAAGCTAATGTGGCGTATCATATGGGATTGCGGCGCACCAGGCAGATTTTCCAAAAGAGATGATATTATTGGTATAAAGTCGCATGTGTGTTGCACAAACACATAGCTAAGACGAATATATATGGCATTTTATGTTCTTCCACCGTATATGCTATTAGCACTTCTATACCCTTTCTCTGTGTACAGTATTGATATTGGATAGGCTATCAGCAGTCTTTTTTAATGCTTTTTTTGATTTTGACATTATGTAAATTCGTACTCTGAGGTTTTGCTTTGGCGCAAGTCCGTTTTTATAGCAAACTCGGTCTAATAAAGTCGGAGGGTAACAGAACCTGCTCCCACAGGATTAAATGGGCCTTCATTCCTCTATTCAATAAGGCCTTCGAGTAGAAACAAAAAAAGTTGTATTTCATAGAGAATCTCCTATCTAATCTATATACGATATCTATGGGTAGAACTGTCATAAGTTTCGCCATCCTCACTGACTTTTACTAAATAAAATACGAAAGAGCGTGAGAGAGCGTTTTCACACCGCTTTATTGATTTTGAATGAATTGAGTCTGACACGACTTTTGTGTAAAATCTAATGAACTCCATCACTGTCTCTACTCGTCGACCATATTTATAACAATAATTTACCTTACTATGAAACTTGTAAAACGTTTTAGTACGTTGCGACCGTGACCCTCAAATTAGGTTGACTGCGTTTTGTAAGAATTCCTCAGGTGGGTTAAGCTTATTATTTGCTTTGAAAGTCTTTCTCCGTCACTCGAGAATGTTCTTGGATTGATTAAATTATATCTATTAAATTATCTGTAGAAATAGAGATGATGTCTTCTTTCAGTAAGACCCGTAATATCTACAAATGGATTTTACTTCACGACCTCACGTGCTACCTTTTTTTGTATCACTGCGCTCTCCTTGTACCAAATAAACAATGTTTTAAATACATATATTCAATAAAATCGTTATATTAGAGTTAGATAATAAGACAATAATTACCTTCCACTCTTACACAAATATTTTTTACAGATATTAAATGTAATAATCAAACTTATATAAAATAAAATCCGCTGGCGATCCTAATGTTAATTTAAAGATTTAACAATATTAATATATTAGGTGGTAGGCAAATATTAGTTTCTGGTTGGTATTATCTTTTCCTGAGTTTATTTAAAGTCTGTGTGCGGTAATTACTCTAGAATGTAAAAAGTTTACTGTTGACTGCAATCTTTAATATCCTGATGCATGAATGGTTAAATGAAATCATTGTATCAATTAGTTTTTAAAAAGAAACAAAAAAAAGGAAGAAATTATTTCATTTAATATAACAATGATAATAGACTAAATGAAATATGTGTGCTTGTAATAGTTGTGTATCTTAGGCTGTTGCAAAAATGTATAAATGTGCTTTGCGTGGTACTCAATTTTTTGACTGCGCTTATGCGAATTACCCTTATATTTAAAATTCTGCTTTGCAATCTTATATACAGACAAATCGGGATAAGCGAGAATCATTTTATGGTCCCGATGAGCCACCTCCATAAGCGAGAAACCTCTACAAGCAAGACAATAATCGCGGTCCTTTGGACTCTCGCTAATCCAAGTATATGTTAAGGCAGTTTTTATTATTATCAATCAATGTTTTCTTTTAGATTAAAACTACTAAATGATACGAGAATTTAATGACTCTTCAGATGAAGATGAAATGGAAAATCAGTACCAAAGTGAGCCGGAATGTCTAGTGCTCATGCGACCTGATCGGGATATGCATAACCGTTGCTGCAGTGGAAAAGCTTGGTGTATCAAAGTATGTCAAATTATACTTACCACAATAATAGTTGCCTGTGACTTTGTCAGCGAAGATTTTAGTCAAAAATTAACCCTTTAAAACACCTGAATTTGAAATGTTGCAAAGTTATTCAAAAAAATTGTAAAAAAACAAACATATGTCATAAGATCCTTACACATTTTATGGGTCATAGGTAAAATATGAGTTCTTACAGACTGTTCTACTTTACCAAACTCTACTAAGAACCGTTAAGGTAACTTGGAGATACCTTCAAACAAATATCCGTTGATCTATCCCTCTAAACTATTGTATTTATAATATTAGAACTTAGTAAAGTAATGTGGTAGTAATTTGCAAGTTTATAGAGGTTTTTCGGTGATATATGTCTACATAAAATGTATCCATACTCAGGTTTTACAACTAAGTTTTATTTGTTTCTTTGAAGTATGAATAATCTTTTTTGGTGTTTATAATATCTGCCATCAATTAAAACAATGCAAAGTATGCAAAGTTGTTTGCATACTTTTATCAGATGAGCTATTGGTTTCTTCTTTTTTGGAGTGTGCCCTCCAGTGAGAGCAATCACTCGTAAAGTGTTTCAAGGCGTTAAGGATTTGTATATAAAGAATATCCTTTTGTATAAGGTATACGTTTGATTAAGGTAAATGTATTTTATTTGTATGTTTCAGGATATCTGTGGTATAATATGTGCAGTTTTAACATGGCTTTTGATCTTGTACGCGGAGTTTGTGGTGATGATGGTGATGCTACTGCCAGGAGTGTCGACATATCCACTCTACAGCTATACAAATATTATATTATTCCAAATATTAGCTTTCTTAGCTTTTGCATCTCATCTGAGGACAATGTTTACTGATCCAGTATGTATAAATAATATTCTAAATGAGTTAAGGATGACTCATACTACTCTGTGTCCGGTCCCAACTTGCCATATCTTGGCCAGACCCGTCAATGTGTCAATACAAAATATACGAACGAGCTGGGTAATGAATGGTGCACTGTCAAAAACCTCGATAACCGAAAGTCCAAGGGCCTGTGATATTCGTCTCGCTTATAGAGGTTTATCTCGCTTGTAGAGGTAGCTTGTCGGGATCATAGAATGACTCTCGCTTATAGAGGTGTCTGGCTTATCCCAGTTTAACTGTTTTTGTATGGGCACACTGGTCGGGCTTCCCTGGACGTGGTTTGTCCTGGCTGAGGATGGTGTAGTGTGAGTCATCCTCTATACATTTGTATCATAATTTTAATGTTAATGAATGTTTTTAATATTTAATGAATCAATGAAAATATGATCTTATGTTAATACTTTCTCAAGGGAGTTCATAAATGTAGATTTCTCATACTAATTGTACACTTATGACGTCATTTTTTTTATACTATAAAGTGGCAAACGAGCAAGCGGCCACCTGAATTCGCTGAAATAGCAAAGCGACCGCTGCCCGTAGACATCTGCAATTGCAGATGCGTTGCCTACTTTCTACGGGTGAGGAGACGCTCAGAAAAAGGATAATTCCTCTTTCTATGCGTTGCCTCCCCCGCCAAATTAGATTAATAGCAGTATAGTGTTATAGTTTTTTATTTCTATAGGGCGCGGTACCAAAGGGAAATGCAACTAAAGAAATGATAAAGCAAATGAGTTTCCGTGAAGGTCAGGTGATATTTAAATGTACAAAATGCTGCAGTATAAAACCTGAAAGGGCCCACCATTGCTCTGTGTGTCAGAGATGCATTAGAAAGATGGACCATCATTGTCCCTGGGTGAATAATTGTGTGGGCGAAAATAATCAAAAATATTTCGTATTATTCACGGTAAGTCATTTGATACTTTTTAAATCTTTTCTCTATAGTTAATATAAAAATTTTTAGTGTGTACTTTAATAATTTACAGATTCCTATCAATTTTATTACTTCATCCAATAAAAGTTATACAAATTTTATTAATGACGAAATTTACCAAATATTTGTGAAAAGCCGTATGAAATTAATTAATCAATGAAATTTTAAAACCAATTTTATATATCTATCTATCACTAATACTATAAAGACAAAAAAAATGTATTGATATAACTCAAAAACTACTGGAACGATTTCAATTCTTTCACCAATACAAAGCTACATTATCCCCGAGTACCGGCCTAACATTTGATTCCACACGAACGGCTAGTTTGATATACAAAGATTATATGTTGTTTGGTGGTGCTAGGTTACTTTGGAGAGCTAGGTAGACTGGAATGAAGCCCTGCTTTCACGTAAACTAGGTGCCAGTTGCGGAGTTATGGAAACATAGCCCTTACTATTAATTATCTATATTTGTTTCAGTTTTATATAGCAGCAATATCTATACATTCATTAACTCTATCAGTATATCAGTTTGTGACTTGTATAAGACACGAATGGCGCGATTGTAGTACATATTCACCACCTGCTACTGTCGTTTTATTATTATTCTTGATCGCGGAAGCTCTACTATTTGCTATATTTACCGCTGTTATGCTCGGAACACAATTACATGCTATATGGAATGATGAAACTGTAAGTATATTATAATTTATATAAGTTTATATATAAGAAAATGCCAATATATCTTAAGCCGTACGCAACAGGTTAGTAATTTAGTGAAGCAAGTTATTGAGTAACTAAACATGTCCAAATACAACATTTTAGTAGATGTAAATACTTTGTTCGGTTACTTGCTATTTGTGACTCGACTAAAATACTATCCTGATGTGAACAAGGCTTTATGTGAACTTTGCAATGGCAGTGTGTAATTGGCTAATAGATTTTTGTATTCGTTCAGTAGTTTTGTCAAAATTTTTCCCTTAAACACATAAGTGTAGGTTTAATGAGGATATGCCAGAATTGATATGAATAGAATATTTTTGGTATATAATATTATATTTAGCAAATAAAAATGTTGAATATTGAATATTTAATCATTTTTCATGTGGTACTTAATTGAGGGTTATTTTACATATTATAATAAAATGGATATTAATTATTAAAAAGAAAAAAATGAGGTTTAAGGCATTATAGAACGTATGAACAATTCTACATTTTGTATATGAAATCTTTTTATTAATATATTTTAAATATGCTCGTTGCCATTTGTACATAATTCAGTATTGGACTAGATTTATTCGTATTTTTTCAAGTTAATTAAATCATTAACATACACATGATTTATAAAAATGTATAATTTAGTATGCTAATGTAGTCATTATTAGAAATTAAATATTGTCCAATAGTCAAAGTATTTGTCAAGTATCAATTATAATTAAAAATAGTAAGTATTTGAGATTAATGCAGACAGTAATGAACTACCACAATTTATTTAACACAAGCATAAAACTATTTAATATTTAGCGGTGATTTATTATTTATGCTCTTTCTGAAGAAAATTTTGCTTAGAATATAGGTATAATATTAATGTAGGCCAGGTTATTGAGGTTATTTAGGCATTTAAAGTTTTAAAAAAATCGGGTGTGCTACTAATTATATTCAAAATGGACGCTATGCGAATTAAGTTTGGGAACCTCTGGGCTTAAAGCGTAGAAAATGGGTTAATAATTAAAATTGATCCCATATATATTGGTTCAATTATTTACAATGTTTTGGCTTCAGTATGTGCCTGTTAATATGTTACGTGATCCTGAAAGATGGTCTGAATGATGTAAAATGAGTCTTCGCTTCGAGCGAAGACAGGAAATACGAACTATATCCGGAACAATCAACGACAGACAGACATATCTAACCTGCGAGATACCTGAAGGCCATTATATATACGTGCCTCGAAGGGTACAATCGTTAACATATACAATTCAGTTTTTTTTTTTCATATAACTTTATCAATACTTGATGTGAGGATTTTTTGATGTTAGTAACAGGCTGTATTAGAAAGGATTTGAATTTATTGTAATATAGAGAGGAAAGATTTGTATTTTTGTATGTATTGAAATAACTTAAGAAGTACTAGGCCGATTTCAAAAATTCTTTCACCATTAGTAAGCTACATTATCCCCGAGTAATATAGGCTATATTATTTAAATTCCGCACTTACGAACAACAGCTAGTAAATCAATAAAGATGAGTAATCTTATCAAATTAAAAATATTATTTCTTTGAGGAATTTTATTTTAATTGGAACTGTTTTTAAAATAATGTTTCATTTATATTGTTAATTGATAATAATATTTTGAATAATCAAATAATTCAGATCCTTTCTCATTTTCATAGAACATGCATGATTTTGCTATTTTTTTAGTTAATTTTATTTTGTCGATATTCTTTCATATTTCATTGTGAATCGCTTAAAAATGTGTAGTTGCCTTTTTTAGGATAAAAGCCATTATATGTTGTGTATTTAAAAAAAAAATCTCTTTGGAAAAAAATTATTGTTTAAGACAAATATTCTAATAAAATATATTTATAAACTTTCAATTAATTAAATAAGTAATTAAAATTAAATTTATGGGTAAAATAAAAAAAGATAGATAAAATATGAATAACTACAATTACTAATACATAGAAAGAATTCTATTTCTTTCTTATAAATATAAAGATGGCTACAAGCGTTCAGTTGTTTACTGTATAGTTTTGATTGTGCATTTAAAACTGATGTACACTGCACAGTCGAACAGTTCTCAGTTTTACCTACATACGTTAGTTTTAACTGCGTAATTGAACTGTGCAGTTAAAACTGTACATTTGTAACCGGATTATAAACAGCATAGTTATTCCAGTAAAAAAATGGTGTTAATTATTTGCTATTCAATTATGGGTATTATGATTTTTAATTATTTCCAGGGTATAGAACAACTGAAGAAGGAACAAGCAAGGTGGGTCAGGAAGTCAAGGTGGATGAGCATTCAGGCTGTTTTCGGAAGATTTTCATTATTATGGTTTTCGCCATTTACACAACCATCGGTTAAGACAAAATTAGAAAGTTATTTATATAGCGTATAAGTTTTTCGGCTTAAAATAACGCTTACTCTAATGTATGCACTGAAAAATACAAAATTAATATCAAAATAAAGCAATATTTACTCAATATAAAAATGTTGTACAGCATGTTTGCGTAAAAATGTACCAAATGTCTGCATTTATTCAAACTTTCTCTATTTGTGTTCCAAATTATTTATAGAATTTTAATTGGTGTAATAATTTCATTTGCTTGTAGTAACCTGTTTATGAGAATTGATTTTTTTGGTAATCAATTTCATTTAAAGAAATTCTTATTATAAATTTGTTATATGTATGTTCGTATTTGTATATATGTTTGCTATATATCAATAAAAGCAATATTTTAAGTATCTTAGTTATTAAAACATATCAGTTTGAAATTATTTGGTATAAAATGGTTTTGTAAAATAATAATATAAAAATGAAGCAAATAATTGGATATTATTTAATAATAAAGATAATTGATTGATATACATATTTATGTGTAATTTTTTTGGAATACAAATAGAGAAAATATAATAGATATGAATATTTAAAGTAATTAAACTTTGCGAAGTCAGATATGCTTTACGAATTGCTTGTAGTGGGTTGTTCCCTCATTAGTTATAGAAATAGGAATAAAAAATATGAACAATTCCATACAAAATTATATTAAAGTTTACTCAAATGGGGCACAAATAGTGTTTCGTAAAAAAACGGTGTCATGGATATTTTATTTGGGTTCTTTGGTTGCATTGAGAAAAGGTCTTGGTTAGGTCATTTGCATTAAAAAAACTAAATATAATTTAAATTATAACAAATATTTAATTAGTGCATATGACAGTTTGTAAAACGTATTATTTTTCCGAGTATCTCTTGTTTTTTATTTGCTTCTACGGTACAGAGTCAAGGGGAGAGCGACTGCCCATTAGATTAAAAAAAAATGATATCAGAATACGAAAAAACTAATTAGGTTATATATCTAATATTTGCACCGTATTTGGATAAAAATTCTCCCTTTTTTAAGCAGCATCTGTGGATAAAAAAACTCGTACTAGCCCCCTTGATAATCTTCTGGCGTCGTCCTTTGTTCTTACTGTCTCAATAATTGATTTTATTAAGAGTAATAGTTAAAATAACAAATTTATTAATATAAATCTATACTTGACCTAATTAAAATGTTTTTGTGCAAAAAAAGGGTATTTTGCGTTTACAATATTAATAGGCAATATTAGTGATTGTGTTTCGGTTGAATCCAATAGCAATAATGATCGATCAAAATTAGTAAATGATCAGATTTTTCGGTTGGGTTTTGAAATTTGGTTTGAAGTATTCCATTGATTATTTGGTTCGGTCGTAATTTTATTATTGGTTGTGGTATGGAATTTTGTAATTAATTAAAATGATAAAATTATAAAGTGGAAAACTTTGTATAGTAACTCAAAAACTATTTTAAAACCGTGCGGACGTAGTCGCAAACGACAGCTAATCTGTGGTTAACTTTTGTCAAAACTCATGCTGCATGTTTTTTTCTTTTCATTTACCTTTATATTAATTGAAAGAATATATGATAGGTTTTGGGTGAAATATTCTATCACAATCATAGAACAAATTTTCTTCATTCCGATCAAAAATGTTTGCAAATGAATCCAGTCTTACAAACAGTGCAATAATTAACTATTTGTGTCATTTTTAGTGCACCGTTTTTAATTCTTTTTAAGTTATTTGTTTCATTTTAATATGTGTATAAATGTGTATTTAATTCGTAAAAAATGTATATAAAGATATTTTATTGATGTAGAAATTGAAAAAGTATTATGAATTTTCATTTAATTTTAATTCGTTTCTACACTTTTTTTAATTTAAATCCGACCTTTTTTTTCATATAACGATTATTGTTTTATATTAATTTAACAATTTTTTTGATTGTTAATTGAATTATTTATTTTTAATTTGAATTATTTTTATTATTTTTCCCAACATTTTAATAAAATTGTGTTGTCCATTCTTATACGATAATAATTTAATATTTTATTTTGTTATTTTAAGTGCAAAGTTTTGGTGGAAAATGTACCATAACAATAAACGGAATAAAACGTCTTAAGCAATGTAAGATGGAAAATGTATTATTTTATGAATAAAATCTTATATATTTTTTTAATTCTCAGTTACATTACACTGATTTTTGTTTTTATAAATATAATCAGTATCCAATAGGTAAACGCTATTTTTTCTTCTGATAAAAAAGTTAATATTTTTTTTAAAAGAGAATAAAATCCATATATTCACAGAACTTGAATAATATTGAAGTGCAACGCTTGATATATATATATAATTTTCTAGAAATATATGTATTATTGTTTTATCAATAGTGTTTAAGTATAATGACACGATAGCAACATTTAACGATCTCTTAGTAATTTTTATTATAGGACAAAATAACACCACGGATTTTACATTTGCAGCCAAATATAATTTATTTAGTAAAAGAATAGTACAAAATTATTGAGACTTAAACATCTAATTGTCGCACTAGTGTAGATTTAAATCTATACTAAGGGTCGCCCTTAATGACCACTTAATGACTGCGATTATATATATAATGGCTGCGCCCAGGTGTGTCCGTTTGTTAATTTATTTCTTGCTAATGTCTATATGAGGGTTCATTGTTTGAAGAAAATGTATAGAACACTATAATTCCATAATATAAGAGAGTAGATGAAAAAACATATATTTGTAATTGTATATTTGTAACACGTGTTTGAGATTAATATAGATATAGTTTATATTAGCGAGCTAGAATATTTATTTTATATAAGCAATGATAAATAGGGTAGATATGGGCCGATTAGATATTAAAACGCTTTATTTAAGGCAATAAATTTTCTCAATGACTTGTAAGTCGTTAACCAGCTAAATATAACTTAATGCGTATGTTATTCTAAAGCAGTTATAACACCCCAAGTTAAATGTACAGTCTGATCAGAAATATAGAACCGCTGGGAAAATAAAACTAATTTCTTCGCGTAATAGCGATAATAAAAGCGCCCTTATCGGTGTTTCCATTTTCCTGGTCAGGCTATAATAGGGTCTACGAATATTTAGTAACACAGTCGTGCCTAATCTAAATATGAATTATATTTTTATGAATGACATTATGCATACTAATCATATACAATAGTTGTAGTTGGTTATATTTCATATCACATAAAAGTTTCGTTATATTTTTGATATACTAGTTCAATAGAATTTTGACGAAGTTGGATATTTAATATAAAAAATTAAGAGTACAAATTAGTGTCCTTGGTCACTTTTTATATAGTCCCTAATATTAGGGCTTCATTAGACCGAGTTCGCGATAAAAACGGAGACTTTGCTATGACGTAAGGCCGTTTTGCGTGACATCTAAAGCCAAAGGGTTACATGAATGAGGATTAACTCAATGTAGACATAAATACACTGCCGAAAATACATTTCTGTACAAAATCAAGTGAAAACAAAATCTGGAAAAAAATACATTTAATAGAATAGTTTCAGGAATTTCTTCAAATAAAAATTAGCTCACTATTGTATCTATTCTAACATGAATTTTGACGTGTGATTTGTGAATCAATCTCATACAAATTTTGTCTATGAAGTTAATAATGTGTTTACGCAAATATTAGTGACAGACCATCAGTAAGCCCACAGTCAAGGCGCGCTAAAAAGCGTTCAGATAGAAAAATTGCATTTGTATGTATCTTCACGGCGTTGCATTATTTTTTTTATCGTGCAATGCATTTTGAGCTCTGGATGAAAGAAACAAGAGTCATTTTACAGCGATCTTATGAGCGAGGGCGTTAAAGCACCAACTCCTACGTTAAAGAAGCGTCCGTTTGAAATCAGGTTAATTACGAATAGTGTCATGTCAATATAAATGTACGGTTATATTGTAAAATGCCTGGTTAAAAAATCTATTTAGAAGTTAAATATCCAACGTCATTAAAACCAAAAACATAAATTACTCGTTTTATAATCGCTTGAGATGTAAACTAGCGTATTAAATAGAGCGCAATAAAAAATAGTTAAGGTCTGACCAGAAATTTAAAAACCCTCGCCATATTGCGGAAAAATGTTGTACTATACTTTTGGGTACGTGTATAGGCGCCCCTATGCCAGGATTTTTATATTCCTGGTTAGGTTCTAATTAATATTTTATCGGTATTTTAGAATTATAGACTTTATTTTATAGTTGTATAAATGTTTTTTGTAGATTATTTAGAATTTGCATATAAAATGAGATAAGAATTAAGGTTGTCATCAAATAAAAAAAAAATAAAAAACGATGTAATTTATACATTCTTGAATATGAAGACATTAATTTTTATTAAGTTCAATCTGCTTTCGTTACGTTAGCCCATTGTTATTACTTTTCATCTCCCCTCATTGTGATGTTTCGTGATTTTTTCCGAACCCTTCCCTACTTTGTGAGATGCGTGATTTTTTCGGAAGCCTTTCCCACTTTGTGATGTTTCGTAATTTTTCGGAACCCTTCCCTACTTTGTGAGATTCGTGATATTTTTGGAACCCTTCCCTACTTTGTGAGATTCGTGATATTTTCGGAACCCTTTCCTAATTTGTGAAGTTTCGTAATTTTTTCGGAACCCTTCCCTACTTTGTGATGTTTAGTGAATTTTCGTAACCTCTTCCTACTTCGTGATGTTTTCGATGGACAATCCCTTAGTCGTTTGTGTTCAGTTCACACAGTGCCCCTTAATATTATGAAAACAATGTTGTAATTATATTTACAAGTAGTTTTACGCTTGCGTAGAGATAGAATAAATGTGTTCACATTGCTTACAAAATATAGTACGAATTTTTCTCAATTTCACGTCACTTATCAATATAATTAATGTTTGTTACAAGTTTAGCATAATAGTATTTTTATATGTGTTAATTGTAAGGGCTCGTTCATACTATGAAGATGTACAAAATACACCTTGATTTTTACACAATGAACTGTTTTAAAATATAACTCGTTTTACTTACGAATCCTTCAGCGTATGTGAAGGTGCTTTTAGTCTGTGATGAGGTCAATATAAGGGTCGATTATTTGATGTGAACGAGCCCTTAATGAATAGACGTATAAGACGCATTTATCAAGCGTTTTTAGATCACCTAATGTAATATTTATATCACCGTAAAATTGCAAACATCGAAACTTTATGATAGTTCAGTTTCTGTAATGAACTTACTATTTGTAAATCAAACTATGCATTTTTATTTACACAAAGTGCACTCGGATACTATGCGATAATAAAGCCTTGTACGCACCAGGATAGTATTTAAGTCGAATAGCAAATAATTTAGTAACTAAACTTGTCCGAATAGTAACATTTTAGTAGAGTAGATTAGTAAATCCTTTATTCGGATACTTATTACTACCTGCTTGACTAAAATACTATGTTGATTTAGTCGAGTAGTACGTAGCAAGTAACCGAACAAAGGATTTACTAATCTACTCTACTAAAATGTTGCTGTTCGGACACGTTTAGTTACTAAATTACTTACTACTCAACTAAAATACTATGGTGCGTACAATGCTTTAGAGTTGAAAGTACCTTACCAAGGTTTTATCAGTGTTAAGGGATGGATAAATGTCAAATTATTAGTACTTTTTTTTGCAATTTTACGGTGACTTATAATACAAGAACATATACTTGTTCAAGTTTTAAATGCATATAATTTTGATAAAGATTTGAAATAGTAATAATAAGTGTTATCAACAAACCTGCATTATTGGGCATTGTTGGAAATACAATATTCATGTAAATCGTTAATTAATAAATATAATGGCCTAATAGCAAGGTCCAGGGGGGCTATCCAAAGTACATTCGCTACGATGAGAATCTATAGCGAACGCCGAAAATGTATCTAACTGACATTGACGTTCGATATCTTGCACGTGAAAATCACATGATTTTATCGAACTTCAATGTCAGTTTCATACACTTTTGTCGATTCCATCAGCGATATCGCCGATCGGAAATTACTTTGGGTAGCCCCTCTGGATTATTCGAACTAAAGCCTAATAAATTCATTATTTTCTTTACCATTTTGTACAAAAAACAATAGAACATCAGCTTTTTTAATCAAATGTTCTTTTTATTTTATACTCTCTGAAAACATGAAATCTCTTTTTTTTTTGCTGTAAACATAAATTAGTCGTCTGTTCATATTTTATTTCGTAAACAAAATAACATAAAAAAAGATTTTTTGTTTTTAATTTTGTAAATTGGAATTAATAATTAATGATGCATCTCGAGGCTTCGCTTACTACAATATCCTAATTAAATCGTACCGAAAATGATATTATTTTATGTAATCACTATGTGTCATACACGCATATAAATCATCAACTTAATGTATCTTGTAAACAGTAGAAAATTTTCAATAATAAATTTAAGTATTTTTGCGGGAATATATTAAAGATGAACTATGGAAATTATAGTGTTGTTTTATTTTCTAACAAATTAAAAACTGCCTTATAACTACGAGTATTATCATCATAGAATCCTTTTTATCGTAAAAAGGTTAGTAAACCTCCGTAGTTCACAGTAAGTATACTGTGAACTTCTAACCAACATATTAGGGGACATAAGCGTAAATAAACTTTGACGTTAACAATTTTTCTTCGGGCGGTATCTTAGTAATATATCTCTAAATTCGGTGTTCGTTTTATATTACTGATGGTTAAATACTTGTAATAGAAATATATAATTAAATAAACTTCTTTACTATACCTAAAAATATCAGATGGCACAATTAAGTTTTATTTGGTGGTGAAAGACAAGTATATTTAGGTACATATAAAGTACTCTGCATCATGGTCTGCCTCGTCAACACTCGCCGAGGCAAACGAGTGCTCGCTCGCGGCGCCGCCCGCTCCCGCCGCGCCACCGCCACCTTCTGTCACATTCTTTACGCAATCACTGAGTCACGCTACACCTCACTAAATTTGCATCTGTTACCGCCATTGTACGTTACTTGAACCACATTTTATTTCATTATTCACAATCAAAATATCTAACAATAATCCCCTTTCAGATGCGCTATTACTTCGTTATATTTCTACTAGCAATGGTCGCGCGATCTATTTGCCGACCTTACGATCCTGAAGATGACGAATTGAAGAGCGTTTTGTCGAGTAGTGGCAATTTCGAAGCGTTTTATCCACGGCAAGCACACGGAATCCCCAACGGGTCCTCACGACCGGCTCATGGACACGGCAGTTTTTATAAACACCGTAATCCGGCGCTAGTGGACGTTAAAAATGCTGCAGCCTACGGATTCAGATTCGATGGAATGAGAAGATTTAATTTTGACGATGACGAATAATTTAATTAAGTTTAAATGACATTTTTTTAATAAATTTATTTTATAATTAATATGTCTTTTATTACGCCTTACTTACAATTCTGTAAAAAATATAATTAACAATATAAACATTGTCACAAATAAATAACATTGTCCAGATGAGTCAGTCGCTTTTAGCAATACTTAGTATCTTTTCGAAAGGTGAATCGATTTCTAAGCCGCACGTTTGCTTTCTTCATTTACCTTTTCATACTAACATATTTACGTTTTTAAGCAAAGCTATTACTTTGTGGTATTTTTAAACATAAAACATTCGGCCTTGTATATATTTGTTTTATTTAAAAACACGCCCACTCTATGAAAACATACGAGATACGATAGATACGTATATCCCCCAGACATTTATTAATACCTCAGTATAGTCTATTGATTGAGTGAACTTTTAATCGTTTTTCTATGTTAATTAAATAATAACTGGCTTGTAGGTTGAACCTTTCTCCGACTATTTGGCTTGTAATTACGCTTACAAATGCCTCTATAAGCGATGGGCAGCGGTGCCGGTTCTAATGGGTGCATTCTTCGGGCTCATTCGGCCGGGTCATATCATCCATTACATTTTGAGAGTAGCAATCGGTGTTTAATGTAACCCTTTCCGTTCCCTATCGGCGAGAACCGTTCATTGATAGTTTTAACCGTTGGATTATACTTCTAAAACTGTTATATGTAAATATTTGGTTTTATTTAAATTTATATCGGCTCTTAGATTAATTTGATTTAAAAATTCTTCAATATCTTAGAATAAATTGTCGTATCTTTAATAGGTTATATAAATGTCTTCTGTCAGATTTCCACTGAAGATTAAGATAATGCGAACCGAAAAGCGTGGTATAAAATCCTGATAAATTACTACCAAGCTTATCTAGAAACATGTCAACAATACCATTTTAGGATGACATACGATATTGGGAGGCTTTTATCAAAATATAATGCGTATCTATCTATTATTAAATATACATAATGGTCGCCATACACGAACCGATTTAGAGTCGGTAACGACATTTTTGAGTTAACGACGTTCTGCAAACAGCAGTATTTCACATTTTGCACCCTGCAAGAATTGCTGCTGACTACACCGACTTTAAACGTAAAACAGTGTGTGGCCATCGTAAGGCGTTTTTAACCGACTTACAACAAAAGGAGGTTATCAAGTCAATGAATTTTTTTAAGGATGATGGTTCATAATATAATCAGTTGAGTTTTTCATTATATTCTTTGGAGTCGATAGTTTCTCACGCTCAAATTCGTCTTGCAACGATTAACTTAATTTCAGACAAATGTTTATAAGAAAGAGCGTACCTTCGACGATATCAATCACCGGTAATTTGGCCGTCATGGTTCCGTATCACCTTTTTAAATTTCCATTGTAAATGTTCACTTGCTTCTATTTAGGATTTTACGCACTGGGGAGCATGTCGAGTCATTGATCCTGTACGGAAGTTTATAATAGATATGTACCGATTCGACTCGATTGTCTAATACGAACTACCTTCATCGCAGCTTAGCAACAGCACAGCTATGCTACAAAAACACTTAGGTGTGTAAAAAGTGTGAAATTACCTTAAGTGGCTAGGGGGTAACCCAAAGAATATGCGCTATAAAGTGGTTAGATAGCGAATATCAATGTGTTAAACTGACAATGACGTTCGGCATCTCACACGTGACAAGCACATGACTTATACAATGTCGATTCCATCAGCGATATCCCCAATTGAAAGATATTTTGGATAACACCCCAGTATCTATTAAGCTTCCCTTTTAAAGTTTAATATAACAGTAGATTCTAAGTAAATGGAGTGTAGATAAAGTAATAAGATTATTATAAATTCATGCTGGGGTCGTAGACCGGCTTTTAGGGACGGAATGTTTCTTAAAGCGTGTATAAAAAACGAAGGGTCCCCCGGGAGCGGTCATTCCGCGGTCAGAGTGCTTGAGCGCCTCTTCTCTCTACTTTTTAGTGAAAGCCTTATTAGTCCTCCCTCAGATCACCAACAACTCTCGAGGAAACAACGTGATATCAATCGTTTTAGTTTAAATCGAGTGCGATGCTGTCAAGAAAACAAACGGTGAGTTAAATAATTACATTTTAGCGATATTATTTTTAATTATATTAATTTATTAATTAATTTCTCCTATATTAAATATTTTTGAACACTTAAGAATACTTTATTAAATTATTATTATTTTAATTTTAATTGTGTTTGAATAAAATACTTTTAAAATTAACTATAGTATTTTTCCATTATAAATAAATACAAATTATATTTGATACTAAACAAAGTGTTTCTTTAATGTTTTAAATAATTTTCAAAGGTTAGTGTTTGCCTTTCGTTAATTGTCCATTGATTATTTCAATTTCTATTGACCGACAAATACAAAGGCACCGTCGGTAGTATAATGCAAGTCATATCCCCAACTAAGGCCTTTGATACACAAGGCTTCTTAAATCAGCTATTTTAGTCACTAAGCTTCTTCAATACATACTCATAGAGGCTTAGATGATCCGCTATACTGTTATACGAGATTGAAAGTAGCATTGTGGACGAAAGGCCTTACAATATCTGGCGCCCCTATTTTGACAGCCATATATCGAATCATTTCCATTGATCGATTCATTAGAATTATCAAAACAATTTTATCGCTCTCTATTGAGTTATTTAGTTTGTTGTTGAATAAATATTTTGGTTTTATATTATTTTCATTAATTTATTTTCTTAATTTGATTTAATTATTTATATGTCGTGTCGTTAAGAAGCATCAGTGGCAGCCATAATGATAAAACGCTTTGGTATATTTTTTATTTTATTAAAGACCCTAGCTGTTGGCCGCAACTCCGTACGCGTGGGAAAAACTTAAAAAGTAACCCATGAGTTCTTCCAGACTACGTTATGTGCCTTCCATCGAGATCCGTTACGTCAATCTGGAGACACCTTCTAAAAATATCCACCAATCCAAACATTCGCCTTTAAAGCCTTTTAAGAATTGTAGTCAAGTAGCAAATAGCATTTATCCGAACAAAGGATTTACTACTATTCGGACTCGTTTAAGCCTAAATCTACGCACTGGGGTAGTAATTTAGTAATTAAACGTGTGCGAAAAGCAACATTTTAGTGGTATAGATTACTAAATCCTTTGTTCGGATACTTGCTACTTGCTACTCGACTAAAATACTATCCTGGTGTGTTCAAGGCTTAAGTTGGTAATATATTGTATAATATTTAGGCGGATGCAAGAATCCAACTGGGTGGCCCAAAAACTCAAACTAAATCAATTCTCCACGGAGT
>QDHC01004725.1:5209-36773 GCA_013186455.1 Papilio dardanus tibullus | reverse complement strand
AGGGGGGTTTCATACATTTTTGTCGATTCCATCAGCGATATCGCCGATTGAAAAGTACTTTGGTTAGCCCCCCTGGTGCGTCTGATACGGGAGATGTTGTTTTCAATTACAAAATTATTCAATAAATGTTTTTAGATCGTGTGATACCCAGCTAACTGATCGGAGGCTTGATAGCAATTTGCTATTCAATATATTAAATACCGGACGTCGTTGTCACGTCGTGGCCTATTAGGGTAGGTCAGGAATGACTCTAGTTCCATCTAGTGATGGGCTATAATGATTTTTATCGTGAAATCCTTTAACTAAATGGACATTATTTTTGTCCGGGATTTGTTGGTTAAATGAATAATGTTAAATCTTAAAATTGTAACTGAATAACTTTTGTCAGAGTTCCTATTAACCTAGGACTTCGATTTTCAAATGTACATATTTACCCGACGCTCTTAGGTGAAGGAAAACATCGTGTTCGTGATGCAACCTGCACATATCGGCGAAGAAATTCAAAGATATGTGTATTCACGCAAAATTCGCGCTAGTCGTGGTGTTGCGGCAAATGGAGCCCATCATGGGTCAAACCTATTTACCCTAGGGCTTGATTAGAACGATGTCACGCAAAAAACGCGGAAGCAAAATCTAATTTTTTATCTCGAACTCTGTCTAATGAAGCTCTAGGTTTATAGATTCGATTTTTTTGCTTGATTAAATATTACAATACTATATTGTGTTACTAACAGAATTATTAGAGTGAAACTTATTTCATCATAATTATGACAATAACTATAGTGATTACATGATAGTTTTTACAAACCGCAGAATTATATCTAATTTGGATTTCGATAATCATTCGTATTAAATATATTACGGAAGACGGTGAAAATCTGTGGTTCCTCTGGTATTGCAGATGTCCATGGGCGTCGTTGATCGCCTCGGTGTTCCCGCTGCTCGTTTGCCCCTTTTTCTTGTAATAAAACTTTTATAAGTTAATAAACCATTAAATATAAATTAGTTGTTTTGAATAATCTATTAAATTGCAACTTACACATATCGGCGAAGAAATTCAAAGATATGTGTGAAGTCACGCAAAATATGCGCTACTCGTGGAGTTAAATATGGAGGCCATCATCGATCGAATTACAATACAATCTATTAAGTTTGTCTTTTAGCCAGGAATATAACATCTTTACTAAAAATGTGAATGCTGGTATGATGTCGGCAGGGTTTATGAATTCGATTATGCCGCTACAGACATACGTCCAATAGCAATGGTCAATTTGCTTACCCACGAGGAAGAACCTACGATATGCAGAATATATAATCTTAACTAATACCAGAAGAAGTTCTTCGAGATTTTGGATTTAAAAAAACTAATAAAATTCTATTTTTATCGATAAGATTTTTTCATCCCTAGAGACAATACATGCAGGCATTATTGCATTGAAGTGTTGCATTCTAAATTAAAATATCCTGCAATTTGTGACCTGTTAAAACAACCCTATTATTTCAAATAGGGTAGAGAGAGATAGGTTAATGCAATTTTTTGCAACCTGAAAGAGAGGAACGATATGTAATTCTGGGTCGCGTGCTAATCATGTGTGGTATAAATAAGTATTGGTTCATGCTTCGACTATCATTGTCAGTCTGTACGTAGAATCGTTCGGTGCTAAGGGTGAAGTTGTTCCCACGCATCATAAGTGCTTTTTGTCAATATTGATAGAAGTGTGCTTTCGCCTACATTGTTGTCATGGATTGTCGTACGGTGGTGAGTTTTTGCTATGGTTTTCACATATTGCTTTCGTTTTTAATAGCGATTTTAAAGTTAGAAATAAACAAATACGTTTTATAATATTGTCAAAGCGAATAGTCAATGTAAAAAATGTTTAGCAACAAGTTCAAATCCGCGACATCATTTGTGTGTTTTGCTTTGCGTTAAATTAACTTGTTTTAAACATTTCTTTTACCCATTCCATTATTTAATGCTATAAGAATATTTATTATTAATCTGTATCTATTTAAATTTATGTTTTATAAAGTAGTTTTTTTTTATTTTTCAGCTATTTTTAGCCGCGATCTTCTTCATGCTAGCTGTGAATATTGAAGGGTATGTATTCTATTTGTACACCTCTATTTGTAAGCAAGCCTTAACACGGGCGGTTTAATGCGTTATAATGTTAAATTATAACAAACACATTTCCATATATTATCTGTTTATACAGCAGCGGTTTTAAAAAGCGACGTTTTTTACGCGCAACATTACATTTTAAGCATTAGGCGAATGAAACAAGAGTCATTTTAGAAATTTTTGAAGTGTTTTTTAAAGATAGGTTTAATCTATACTATTATTAAAGAGGATAAATTTGTGTATTTGTATGTATTAAAATAACTCAAAAACTACTGAGTCGATTTCAAAAATTCTTTCACCGTTAGAAAGCTACATTATCTCCGAGTAAGGCTAGGATAGGATTATTCAATCCCGCTCGGACGAAGTCGCGAGCAACCGCTAAACGTTCATACAGTTGACCTACACTTAATACGAAGTTTTACAATGCCTATGGAACCGTGAAAGTATCAGCTAACAAAACATTACTAGCCCCTACTACAGGAAACATGAGACGCGCTCGCGCGTAGCAGACGAGGAATTACGTTAATATGACGGAAACGAGCTTTTTTCATACACGTTTCTTTACTATGGAATTAAACTTGGATTATTCTAGAATAGATAGAGAGAATAAAAGATAATGATGAAATTATGTTTATCTATCGTTTTTCACTATCGAAAGTATATTTTCATATAAGTTTATTAGTGGCCCGCCCCGGCTACGCACGGGTGCAAAACAGGAAAACTGTGAACATTGTATATAACAGCCATACTAACAATAATTGAACCCGTGCGAAGGCGGGTCGGGTCGCTAGTTATATATATAACCCTTCCTTATGAATTACTCTATCTATTAAAAAAAACGCATCAAAATCCGTTACTTAGTTTTGAAGATTCAAGCATATATAGGGACAAACATAAAAAAGCGTTATTGTTTTATACTATGTAAGGATAAAACAATAACCTCCTTCTGTTGGAAGTCGGTTAAAAATAATCCAAACTTACGTATGATATATACGTAAACACATATCTGTAAACAAATTTAAAGACGTATTTTAAATCAATCCGCACAGGACAAGGGAGTTTGACTAAATCCTAGTAATAACCACCCCTAAGTGATAGATTCGAGCCCTCGATGAAGAAGCATTAAAATACAGTCAAACTTGGATAAACAAGAACCTCTATAAACCAGAGTCATTCTCTGGTCCCGACGACCTACCACAATAAGAGTGAAACTCAGATTAGAGAGAAATCTCTATAAGGGGGACAAATATCGCGGTCCCTTAGACTCTAATTTATCCAGGCTCGACTGTACATATAGTCAATGAAAAGCCCTTATTGCTAACGTTCCATTTTGGCGCTTTAGTAATAAAGACTATCCGCTGACCTTCAAAAAAAGTTTTTCTTTTACAGGCGCAAAAAGAAAGTTGTAATACACGTACCTGTGAAGACGAATAGATTGAAGCACACCCACACTGTGTTCAAGACGGTGCATCATCACCACACACACCACAACCTACCCGACCACGGCCCGTTCCCCGTTGAAGAGCACGAACATTTCCATCACTACGAACCGCCTGAGGAACCTGCGATATCACATAAGGAGCCTCTAAGTAGTCTCGGGTTGACAGGATTCTTACCCGATGCACCATTAGATGTACATGATTTTATAAATGTAGAAAACAAACCGCTGAAGATACCATTCATACCACGGTATGTTCACCGAGGAGTGCCTTACCGTCCAGGGTTTGTAAGTAACAAAGAACAATATAACTGGATTGGACCATGGACTTCCATAAGCAACGATCCTGACACACCTCTCTAAATTCTTCTACATCTCTCTCTCTCTCTGGGTTGGTTCCAAATTAATCGACATTACAGTCGTAAATATTGATTAATTACAATAATAAAAAATGCATTTAAAATAACAGCCTTTCTTAAGTAATGACACTGTAGGTTAATTAAAAAAACAAAACAAAAATCCCGGCTTACTCCGCTTGTGATAGATACGGCACTATTTTAAATCAGTTTACTTTTTAACCTACAGAAGAGAAAATAGATAATAGACATGCCTACAAAAATAGGCAACGCATCTGCAATTGCAGATGTCTATGGGCAGCGGTCGCTTCGCTATTTTAGTGAATCAAGGTGGCCGCTTGCTCGTTTGCCACTTTTTAACATAAAAAAAAAACAAAAATAAGCACGAAAATAGATCTCCCCAGTTTTCCGAATAATCCGAAGTAAATAATATTATAAATAATTATATTTTTAAATTTCTTTCAGCTTATGAAAATGCACTAAGAATACCGCAGTCGGACCTCTTTAAACCATCTTAAAGTATACACGAATAAAACTCAATATATTCTTGTATGAAGAAATCCGCAAAGGAAACTGCCATGTTGTCGACTTTTGAATCCCCACTGTTATAAAACATGTATTACAACAATGTTGCCATCACTCTTAATTACTTATGAATTAAAAGAGATAGCAAATGTTCTTATACACGTTTTATGATTGTTGATATTTTTGGTTAAATTAAGTTAAATTAAATTAGTATTTTTTCTTTCACACAATGATTCTCTTTTTGTTATAAATTATTATAAATGCTTAGCATTAGTTTTAAAATTTGTTAATTTAGTAAATAGGTATTTTATTGTTATAGGTGGACCAATTTAATGGGCCATATTTGAAATATATCTTCATATTAAAGGATATGAATCGATACGGTCTTCAAAAAAATTAAATTAAATTAATTCGTTATGAAAATTCGATGTTTTTAAGTTAGATATTTTTGTAACATCCTTAGACACTAAACAGTAAAATAATTCACTGATGCAACATTGTAACGACGTTCAATTATATGAAAAAACAGCAATTCTATAGGTTTATTTAAAAAAAATATTATTCACGCCGTTACAAGGTTACGTTATTCTACGATAGTGTCAAACATGACCTTAAAATGGCCTAACTATAATACTACGGCTGTATTATGCCGAGGTCGCGATAAAAAGTTTTCATCGCGAACTCGGTCTAAAAAGCTTAGGCATAACGTGGGTTGCTTGTCGAAACACGAACATTATTGTCATCTCGCTCATCGACCTTATGAAAAAACGAGACATACTTTGTTCAGATTTTTCGACAGTTGGAACCCATTATGACGCTCACTTGTGTTGTTTAAATTTATTATCAAGTAATTAAGAGTTGTATTAATACGTACAAATATAATAAATAGCATAATAATTACTCTAAATTGTTAAATATTCTTTTAAGCCAAAGAATTTTCGAAATTATTAATTAAGTTATTTTTTCTAATTGTCTATTTCTAAGTTATGTAATGATTAATATTTTTTAAACAATATTTTATTGAAATCAATATATACTCATTTAAAAGTTAGAAATTAATATTTCACAATACTATCATTAGTAAGTATTTAGTATCGATTAAGTATTTTTTTGAATAATAATAAAATCTTTAAGCATAATTTCTTTCGATGTATTTTCGACTTTATAGACCTTAGAAATAAGAATGAAATTTCAAAGAGCCAAGAAGATAACGAAGTTAGTAACCGAGTCACAAGATCTTTGCCGAGTCCTTGTTTAATCCTTGATTGTTCTGAAATTGATGGAAAAAATGCTAAATTTTGAGGTTATGTTTTTTTTTAAATATAAAGATCGATAAAGCTGTGCGCGAAACTATAAATAATTGTAGAACATGAAGTTTTTATTTATATTTTTAATACTGGCATTTTATTGTTAATTTAGTATACGTTGGGAAACCACAATAATTTTAAAATAAATATATTATACTCCAGTTTACATTTTTTTTACGAAGGAGGACTTTCGTAATTTTTAATTTGAGTAGCGAATGTTAGCCATATCTTCGTATTCCTATATTTACTCAATGAAGCGTTTCAATATAAAAAAACTACTAAATCATTCTTAAAGGATAAAGTTATTTGAAAAATGTTTTCGAAACATTCTATATTATGATAGAAACCATTAACTATTACCTTAGATAGTTCCAACACTATAGTTTACTTTCACTGCAAAATCATTGGTTTATACACAAGAAAAACATTTCCTAGTTATCTTGTATTATTGTGAAAGTTCACAAGACATCCTGACATCGACGAATCCATAGTGTTTAAATTTATTAGAGATCATTAAACTATTTCAAAAGTAGAATATCGTTGCCGGTCTCTCCCAAATATAAAACCATAAACACTAGACACACCCAATACGAACAAAACAACCCTACAATCCAACCAAATAAACCGAAAAACCCAAACCATAAAGTAAAAAAAGGAATTCAAATAGAAAGTGTCGAATTAAAGAGTGAACTGAGTAGGAAAAATCCCATTGGGATTCAATCGGTCGACCGATCAGCCCAACAGGAAGCACCCGTTATATCCCAAAAATAACCCTAAAAGAATTTCATTTATTATGTCATAGTTCTCATTGCCTGCCCAAATGCTGTCAACAACCTATGCTGCGGGTTCGAAATAATTCTCTGATGTACCACCTCCAGTATATTCCAAACTACTGGTTGGCACGTATGATCTGGATTTAGATGGCTGGACAGATTAATGTTCGTTAGAAGGTATCTCCTGTACTGTTCAATGGATCTTAATATTTAGCATATAGATCATTGTATGGAAAAACACATAGACTGATTATGAAGTTTTTTTTAATTCCTCGCTGACATAGTCGCGGGCAAAAGCTAGCAACGTAATCTATACTAATATTATAAAGAGGAAAGATATGTATTTTCGTATGTATTGATATAACTTATAAACTACTGTGCCGATTTCAAAAATTCTTTCACCGTTAGAAAGCTAGATGATCCCCAAGTACCATAGAATATTTTTTTAGATGTCGCGCTGACGAAGTCGCGAAGAAGAGTCAGTAATGTGATAAATACATAATAATTAAAGTTGCTTAGAATCCATATGAATGTAAACAATAAATCTAGATGAGGTATGGTGATTAAGTGATAGCGGTGTCGGATTTGTTTTGGGTATGTTTACGAGCGGTCTCAACCGCGGCATATTTATTATAGGATCGTGTGCATTCCGATGGAGAAATAAAATATTATTCTAAAGACATTTTAATGTTACGAGGTTAATAACCTACGTGAATTTGTTTACTTAAAGAATTCCTATTAATAAGTTATTTTGTTAGAAATTGGTGTAAACAGTTTAAAATTGTAATTTAAGATTGAGAGAAGAATGTAACACGGACACCATTTAAGTATCTAAAACGACCCAAAAACACGGGATTATTTTTAAGACACTAAATCAGTGGCCCAAAAGACTTGATACTTAATTAAAAGTATAAGTAATTCAGATCATAAATGTATGGATACATTTTTCCTATAAGGTATGAAAGTAAAAGTTTCAACTTAATTAATAAAGTATACCAATTGTAATATAACGGAACCAGCCACCTTACATTGGACGTAGTGCAATAACACTGTTACGACATCAACCCTAATCGAATACGTTGTTTTGGAACGACCACGTAATAATGATTTCAAGTAACGCGAAATCCGTACCTATCTATTCAAACGATCACACGAAAACAAACTTTATTTATAGCGACGTAAGGTTTGGAGTCGAAGCGATCGTATACAAGTATGTCGTCTCATGGTCCGTTGATAACAATTGTTTCTTTGTTGACATTACAGACTTATTTAAGTGAAATTAGATAAATGGACATCTCACGATTTTCCAACGTTCAATCCGTCTTGGTTCGGCCACTGTGCGGTTCTTGTTCCGCGATGTTCGACGGGCGGTCGGTGATCTAATAAAAAAAGCAAAAACCGGGAAGCAATGAAAGTATAAGTTGTGCAAAACAAAATGTGAAGGCGGCTTGGCCGTTTTGTACTGCCTCTGTTGATATTGGATCGCAGCAAGTGTCGGACCATTGCGGTGTTAGCACGTCTTTACAAATGGATCTGAACAAGTACCTGACTCTTCTTATTGTGCTGTTCATTGACAGTGGAGAATCTGGCGGCCATGGAGGGAAACATCAGTAAGTTTTACTTGACTAATTACAGTGTAATTGCAGCTTGCTAAGTTACGCTTTAGGGCTATGCGAAATGTTTACTTAACACCATTGTCCTGAAATATTTATAAACTATGTTATCGAGTTGAAAAAATCATTTAACTTAATTTAGTACTTCGCAGTCAATGGTACTTATTATAATTTAATTTGCTTGCTAACGCGAAAATTTAGCTATAGTAAAATTATTTTATTTCCTTCTGGTTGCAAAGGTTCATTTTTATAATTAGGGTATTTTTGTTCTTTCACAGTGATCATGTCAAACTTCATATGCCAGAATTCATACATCACGATCGTCATACAAAGGTGATTACAATCCACCATCATCATCACAAGCCGAAGAAGGAACATCATCACCACCACCATCACCACCATCAACCGAAGCCTCACATCCCTCAGCATCATTACAATCACCATCATCATAAAACCACTCTTAAAACTACTACCGTGTCTAAAGGTCACAAACAAGCTGGTCACGGCCATTCAGGGCACCACGGCCACCACAGTCATCACGGTCATCACGGCAGTCACGGTCACGGTCACTACGGTCATCACGGGTCATCACATCATGATTCACCGTCATATAACCACGACATACCGTCAATAAGTCACGACCCAGGCCATGTGTCGTTTGAAGACGATTTCAAATCGTTCACACCATCTATACCAGTTAACATTCCAAATAACCCACATGTTCATGGAGTTGTGCATACGGTTAAACAAGTTAAAGTGTTCGATTCGTTGCCAGGTTCTATAAAGGGTAACACAGGAGGTTCTAACGGTTACGAAGTGACCGAAGAAGGCGAGGAAGGTGATGAAGATGCGTTTACATCTGTTAATACAATTCCACAAAGCTATCAAGGTACATACGGCTTTGTACGAAGCGCTGCTCCTCAAGCACAATCTTACCCTGGAGCAGGACTACAAAGTTCTGTACAATTAAACCACGATCCTTTCTCAGCTGCGATAGGACCGAGTGCTTTTTCTAACTTAGAGAATTTCTCAAGTGGTCAAGATTCATATCCTAGTTCTTTACCTTCACAAGGTACCAATGGCCACGCTCTACCCGAGTTCGCCGGACATACAGAACAGATATCAGGTTTTGATGATATTGAAAATAGTTTTGTTGGTAATGATATAAGTGGTCCTTCGTTACTTTCTGCAGAAGCTGACGATACTCCAGTGACGTATTCTAGAGAAGCGGGTATACAACATTCTGTTAATACTGGAGGCTTCCAAAACGTAGTATACTAAATCGTAGATTAATGTTGCATTGATATTGTTAAATACGGAGTTTATTACAATGTTTTTAAGTTGTTATTTCATGTGTAAGATTTTCGAATTTTTACCGCACCAAATACTCATATTGACAATAGGATATTTCCAAAAATAAATTATTTTTACTTAATTTAGCTTAATAAGTAGTATGTAAAATAAGTACAAATAAAACTTACTTATGTTAAGTTATAATTATAAACGTTTATTTTAATAAAAATATGTTACAGATTAATTTGTGTTTTCTTATTTATTTGATCTTAAGATACGGGGTAGGTACTTTTTTCAATCATAACGTAAGTGAACCAACTTTTCCACATAAGAATATTTTTTTGTAAAAGAGTTTCATTAAGCAACTCTTATTCAACGTTAACAATACTAAATGAAATTGAAAGTAGTAGAGAGTATAGAAAACGGCAAATACAATGTAAAACATTTGACGTGTGATAAATAGGCATTGTCATGTAGTGGGTACTCCAACAAGCGAATGGGTAATTTATTGCATACAAAAAGAATAGAACAAAACCGAACACAATTGGATATGCCCTAGATTTTCGGTTGCGCAACTTACAAAATAAACTGTGACCAAGTCGACGTAACCGCTATATAATAATCAAAAATAAACCAAAAGTACAACAATTGAGCAACGGTTACATTTATTTCAACTATTGCTAATGAGAAAATGCGTTCAAATTATTTTTTTTTGTTTATTTATTCCCGAAATGAAGATGCGATCGCGAA
The DNA here is from genome assembly GCA_013186455.1 of Papilio dardanus tibullus. Classification (NCBI taxonomy): domain Eukaryota; kingdom Metazoa; phylum Arthropoda; class Insecta; order Lepidoptera; family Papilionidae; genus Papilio; species Papilio dardanus. The sequence goes on along the minus strand of QDHC01004725.1, from coordinate 26,599 downwards.
CCAATTTTGCTCATTAGCAATTTTTTTAAAACAATTTTTATAGTGTTTTAGTTTAAGTATCTACATATATCTAACTGGTAGAAATGATCTAACTGGAGGGCGATATCGTTGATGGAATCGACAAAAATGTAATAATAATGACATTCGATAAGTCATAAGCTTGTCACGTGTTACATATCGAACGCCATTGTCAGTTCTATACATTTTTGATGTTCGCTATCGAATCGCTTTGTAGCGCATGACTTTGGGTAACCCCCTAAATCGCAAAATCAACAAAATAACATCTAGTTAGTCGCCTAAAGGCCGAAGAGCGCTCGAATAGTTTACTTAAGTCTTTTTAGTGCAACAAAATTAAAATAGTTTTCAGATCAATTTTGAAAATAGAATAATTTGAAAGGTTAATGTACGTAGAAAGGAAAAACCAAATGACGGCGGAAGGAAAGGGGGCAATGTCGTTCGCGGATATTATTATGTTCTTACATCATAATGAGTGTACAGTAACCCCGCATCCACACAAGCGGTTTTTCAACGAGCGCTAAAAAAGCGTTGGAACAGAACAAATAAATTTCAATGTATGTGTACACACGGCGGCGCTTTTAAATCGCGGCTATTTTTAATCGTGCAGCGGATTTTGAGCGTTGGCTGAACGAAACAAGACTCATTTTACAACGATCGTAATCAGCTAGGGCGTTAAAAAGAGTTCGTGTGAATGCAGAATTAAATAGTTCTTTACTTACCGTTCGTTGAAGAACTCGAGGAACTGTGTTTAATAAGTAATTGCAATATCAGGAACAAGCAGAGAAAATACTTAAGTCAATAAACGTCATTTGGTTGTAAATCGTAAGTAAAAATGTGTGTTGTAATTACAAATAGGCTATACAATAAATAATACAAGAAAAATAAACCTAACCTAAATACGTTTCAAAATTTATTTCTATACCAAACGTCTAGTTCCGTTCAGCCATTCAGTTATTACTACAAACATTCCTACGTCCATTTAAAGTTTTATATTTGTAATGTTGATTAATAGGAGGATATGAATTATTTTTTTAAAAAATGTTCTTACTTCACAATCCTATCTATACTAATATTATAAGGAGAGAATCTTTGTATTTTTATATGTATTGAAATAACTCTAGAAGTACTGGGTAGATTTCAAAAATTCTTTCACCATTAGAAAGCTACATTATTCCCGAGTAACATAGGCTACATTATTTATTTACACGCGGACGAAGTCGCGCACAATAGCTAGTTAAACAAAATCTTGTCAAAACATTGTTACAGTTCAATTAACATTATTACACAATGTTAGTTATTAAACAATAGATTTGCATTCATAATAATTAATTATTCAAATAGGTTTTTTTTTAAATAGAACAAGGAAGCAAACTTACTTATTCAACGTAAGTATGCATTAAAGGAAAAATGTGCGTAAAGCCGTGTACAGACGCCCAGTTTATTACTGAACCCAACTGCACCGTTAACACTGACGCGTGTAGGCAAAACTGAGAACTGTAGAGATTGACTGTGCAGTTCAAATTGACGTGTGTGTAACTAAGAGTTAACTTAACAGTGCACTGTGCAGTTAAAACTGAACGTTAGGAGGATTAACTCAATTTATTATAAAAGTGGTTTTACTATTAATTTGTCAAAATCAATTTGAGATTTTTAATTACATCTAATATTTTTGTCTTTTTATATATGCATTCTATTATTTCTTTATTAAATTATAATTTTTTGGCTTAAGTCAATAAGAACCTTAGTAACGCATTAGTAAAGATTTCTGCGTAAAAGTTGTCACTGTTGCCATGGCAACGGATACCCGAAGTGGCCTAAATGCATGGACTTACTACTACTGAAGTAATTATTAGTAGTGTCTAGTAGTATCTCCTAGAGATTTTCTTAGAATTGACAGCTTTTTTTTTGTTCCTACTTAATGCTACTTAAACGAGCCAGTGTATTTACCTGACAGCTTGATTTTAATATACGATGTACGTATTTTGACCTACTACGAGTTTACTTAATTCTAAAATCTAGCACAAAAAATAAGACTTAACGCCTATATTCAAAATGAAACACAAATAAATATTTAATAACATTAACTTTATTTTTAAAATATCCCATTGTAATAAGATTCACACATCAACATATCACAAGACACACTAAAATACAAAACAATAATTCTTAAAACACAAATACTTAAAAGACATTATTTACAGGGAGTTCAACAACCAATAACGTTACAATGCAATTAGATAATAAAATGTATACAAATTACATCGATTAAAGTAATTAATAACTATTAAAAAAGTTACTTTCTACAGGTCAGGTAAAGTTTGAATCAGGTTCAGCAAAAATCAACTTTATCCCCTTGGAATAAAGTACATAATACCATAGATATTGGTTCTAATATTTTAACTCGAAGATGCAGCTCAAAATTTAAATATTTGATAAGTCGACAAATTAGTTAGAGACTATTCTTATAATTTCTATACACGTAAGAAAGTCAAGCAAGAAAGGCACAAATGGTAATTCTTTTTAATCGACTTCCAACAGAAAGAGGTTATTAAGTCAATGAGTTTTTTTGTATGTACAAGAATTACGCAGCTAGTTCTGATCCGATTTACGTGATTTTTGTTCGATTCAAATATCTGCCATTTAGTCCCATTATTTGGATAAACAGTTAGGCAGTAAGAAGATTTTCAGTAATATTATGGATCCTTCTAAGTTTTAAGTAAACATATCAACACAAAGTAACTTTTTAAACTTAGTTTAGATTTCTGTTCTTTATAAAAATATTCATAATTTTTAAATATAAATAACTGCTGTATTTTACACAATCATACACACACACAGCACAGGCTCAATAAAATGAGCACTCAGCACAAATCTACAACTCTTAATGATAATTAAAGCGGCCAGTAACATAGTCTTGTTTATGGAAATTGTTGTTTACTAATAATTGGCAACGAATCTGCAATTGCAAATATGGGCAGCGGTCGCTTCGCTATTTCGGCGAATCCGAGTAGCCTCTTGCTCCTTTGCCACTTTGTAAATAAAAAAAATGTTGTTTAAGTCATAATCATACTTTTTTTACTTAAGAATGGAAGTATTGTTACTCTTTCTTACATCTCTATCAGCCGTAATCGAATTCACTCATTTCTTATACATTCTCAAACATAATGCATACATACATTCTTAAATATTCCTGAAAAATTAGCTAATTTATTAACATTATAATATATTCAATATGGTTCTGGCAAGAAGACGGTACTGAAATAAATTATATTAAAAATTTAATACTATTTGTGTTTGAATATTGATTAATATTATAAATTAATATCCGTGGCCTGTGTCCCCTTCAGACAGTCCGTAGCTACCGTGGTCTCCTCCATCAAAGCTGACGGGGGAGTCATCAGAACCATGACCTTCATCAGCAGCGCCCCAACCGTGACCTGGAAGTTGTGGAGAATATGTTTTAATATTTTTACACCATATGACAGCGGACACCATGCACTTGTATGAAACATTTTATGCTCTACATTATTTATTAAAGTTTAACGTTCTAATGGCTCTAAAAACTGGTTGGATGAAATTAAATATACTATGCTACTCTTCGTGCACTTACTTGGTCAGAAGCACAATAGCTTAAGAATTAGATGTTTAGATTACACATCCTAAACCAATTGTTATTACTTGTTAGCAATATAAATATCACAAGATCATTTTTAATTAGACAAGTCATCTACACCTAATGTTATAAGGAGAGAAACTTTGTATGTTTTATATATTGAAATAACTCAAGAACTACTGGGTCGATTTCAAAAATTCGTTGACCATTAGAAACCTACATCATCACCGAGTAACAAAGGCTGTATTTTTTAATTCGACGAGGACGAAGTCGCGAATAACAGCTAGTTATTAGATAAAGTACAAATCACTGCTTTAACAGCTTAAACACCTTAAAAACAACTAATAAAATAGCAAATTTTAAATACAAAAAATTTACTCACCACCGCCAAAATGTGGTGCAGCTTTAGGTTCACCATATGTGTATCCTAGGACCTCGTAATGATCATCACCACCGCCACCACCGCTCTTGTGGTGAACGTGTTTCACAATGGTGTGTTTGTGGTGATGATGCTTTACGAACAGCGGCACGTGGATGACCACCTTCTTGTGACCACCGCCGTGACCGTCCGCTGTGACTATCGACGCCAGCTCAGCGACGCAAACAAGAGCCAACTGTAATAAAAAGGTAAACATTAATCAACAGCTTTTGTTACTTCGTGTGCGCTAAAAAATAATAATCTATAGGTTGCCTAAGCGGTATGCTAATAACCGTCCATCTATACATCTACACAGATACTTTCACATTGATAATATTAGTAAAATATAAGAAAATAAAAAAAAAGACTTGGACATAAAACAACGGATACTTTTTATAACCAAAAAATTAGAGTTATAAAGTAAAATTGATAATTATTTTAAATGATAAGATGATTAATTTTAATCTATTTTTTTCTTTATTAACCTATTTTAGAATTAAACGGTTGTTTGTGTTATTTTAAAATCAAAATGACCTCGCAATGCAAAAATATACATAAATTATAAATAAAAATTCGCCAATGAGCATTACAAATAATAAAATAAACAGCAAAATAGCACATCTACTTTAATATGGAAAGTTTTATGAAAAATAACATTCCATTATAAGCTATACTATACACCAAAGTTATTAAGCGTGTCCAAATTAATAGTTTTGTAACAGCTTAGTAACTTTCATATAAAAAGAAATAAACATTTGATACAGTTTTGCCTCTCACTATCCTATTTTATTTGTGGCAAAAGTTGTCGCATTCGCTTCTCGTATTCGATTCTGTTTTGTTGAGTAACAGTGAATTTCCATTGACGAAACAAAAACATTGTTATCTCAGTTTTTGAAAGGGATATGAGAGGGATGATAATATATTTGAATTTGGTTCGGAAATATTAGAAGCTGAAATTTTGAGAGTATGTTTAAGATTATGGGAAAGAAATTAGTGTAACTGATATTTATTAAATTATATACTATGAAAAACGACTATATCTTTCATTATAACCTTTTTGGGAGTTTGTGGCTAATTAGATTAAATTATTGTAAAAAATTTTAAACTACCTACAATTTTAAAATTATTCGCCTACTGTTTCAAGTTTATTGATCCAGAATATATCTCATTATCAAAACATAATTATTAAGTAGCTATCTGTCTCATTTGTATATATGAAAATTATATATATACTTTAACGAATAAGAAACACTAATAACAACAGTTGCAACAAATATTTACTCTCTAATTTCAAAATACTAACCACTGAAATTATCTGAAAAAAAATATATAACTGAAGGTCGCCAAAAGTTTACAACATCGATTGATAAATGCGTACTCACCAAAAAACGTGCGGCCATGTTGGTTGATTGGAAGTTTAGTGTCGACGCGGTTGCAGTTGGATGTTGTGTGATAAAGAAATTTAAACAAAACTTCCTTTTATATCGCAACGTGATCGTTTCGCGACACTGCCTCTCGGAGGCTTAATATAACCACACTTATCAAACGAAAATAAACTTTATCATAACTAGATAAAACTCAAAATACACGTAACACACTACACTGTAGTGCTCCGACAGTGTTGAAGAAATTTAAAATCTATTGTATGTTGGTAAAGCTTATAGTAATTATGTGGAATGTTTGCTAGTGGAAATTAGTTCGTAGGTATTTGAGTTGGGATGACAAAATTAACCAAATAGATAAGCGGTCACTGAACCAATTTGAAGACAAGTTTGTCAGTTTTCTGTAAAAGTTATAAGGAACATTTGATAAAAGACAACAATCTATTTCTTTCTATTACTTTATTGATTTCTAATTACATTAATTTATATCACAACCGAACAAAGATATACGAAAATTACTAATTTTCAAAATTACTAAAATTATTACCTTTTCATCATCAATCATCAATTAACAAAAATTGGACTAATTTATCTAGATTTATAAAATGTAGGAACACCATCAATAAAGCAACGTATAACAAAAGACAATCTATTTTGCAGTAACAACTTGCGTTATGAACATATAATACGTCTACATGTGATTGCATGTTCAATTATTACAACATTACTCGGTAACAAGTAACAATGTATATTACTTTAAACTTATTATAACAATCTAGTTTTCAAATATGGGATAATGCAAAGAAAAAGAAAGCCAGACTAAGTACAAGAAAGATCTAAAAGCTAGAACTACTTACTCCCAAGTTTATTGTTCAGATTTTATTGAATGTAGCCCAACTACATTATAGTAGACACTTAAAGAGAAGATTTTATTAAAAAAAAAGTTTGTTTGGGTGGTGGTTTTGACTTCATAAGTACGAGAAGGAATGTTCTTAAAACACCCTCAAAATAAGTCAATTAGTTTAGACTACTAAATATAGCACTGTCAAATTCACACCCACAAGAAAAAACTACCATAACTTGGTCATTCAACCATGAAAGATTCGTATGCTATTGAAGTATGTGGAATCGAAAACTACGGAAATGTGGTGAACACAAAATATATCGTCAATTGCTTGATTACGCTGATCTGTATGGATAGGCGATAAGCTGTCTTTTTAGTGCTTATTTGGTATAGGGATTGAGTAAACACTTACGTCAAAATACGCATGTCTGACATCAAAATGAAGCTGTCAAGTAAACTCACAGGGTCGTTTAAATAGCATTAAGTGGGAACGAAAAAAATCTGTTAATTCAAAGAGACTGTCCTATCTATTCTATATACGATATCTATGCTTGGATCCGTCCAGCGAAGCGACAGTGAGCGGAAGACTCTCACTTTAGCCGCCATTATCGCGAGAATGAGACCGATGCGTCCATAATTATGGAATTGCAACTCCTGATAAGTAAATTTGTTACTAGATTTAACTTATTATACAGCTAATTTAAAACCAAAAATAACTTTCAGAATAAATTTACTTCCTGTTAAACCATCTAAACTTTTCATTTATTTTAGTATGATTATTGTTATTAATATAAAATATTACTCAGGGGTTTCTGTTACCACGTAGCAAGCTCTTAGAAAATATTTTTACGAAATACAACCCCTAAGGGTCCGAAATGTGGGTCCAAAGTTTGAATGCACCAATGTGATTTGTTCTTCAGAATTGCAGGAAAATTAGAATAAAAGCTTTACAGAAAAAAAAATTGAGTATGTCATTTAAGAATTTTACAATTTTCAAAAAAAACTTTGTTATGAACTTCTAAATTCCACGCGGACGAAGTCGCTGGCGAACGCTCGTCTATAGTAATATTATAAAGAGAGAAACTTTGTATTTTTTGAATTTTTTATATTTTTGTTTGTATTGAAATAACTCAAGAACTACTCGATCGATTTCAAAAATTCATTCTTACACCATTAAAAAGCTATATTATCCCCGAGTAACATAGGCTATATTATTTAATTCCGCGCGGAGGAAGTCGCGCACAACAGCTAGTATTCATATAAAACAGAGTCAAAATTGTACATAACTTTATCACTTAGATCTGTTTAAAGAATAGCGGTATCATATGGTCATTAGCTAGTTTGCCAACAGCTATTACAAAAAAACTATTACCATGACGTAATACATAGACGCGCCTCAATAGTAATACCTTTATGAAAGACTTCATAAATAAATTAGCTCATGTTTACACGGAAGTCATGTAATTGATTTTCTCGTAATGTTACGATTTGCATCTACTTACTAAAATAACTTGAAAAAATTACATGATACATATTCAGATTATGGTAAATAAAAGCCACATGTATTATTTTTTGCCTTATAAAAATATTTATGTTAAAATAACAAAAAATACAACTATTGGCCTAACCTAACTATCTCACTATTTTTAAATATTTTTTTGCATTCGAAGCTTTATTTTATGTTTTTAAAAATGAGCTGAAAATGTCTTTGCTTGAATGCACTAGTTTACTGTGTTTTTAACCTACTTCCAAAAGAAGGTTCTCAATTCGTCTGTATGTTTTTCGTATTCATTAAAGATGTGTGTGAAATCCAGCGCAAGATAGGCGGCGCTGGCGCTCTCTTGTGTCGGTAACAAGACCCACTTTGGATCGCTGCTCTATCTATCATAACTAGACCAAGATTAGGATGGTCGACGAAGGCTCACTCCAGTCAACTCAAGGTAGGTAAGCGCCAGTTTTAACTGTACAGTTAAAAAACTGAACGTCTGTAACCGACTTTACTTACTTTTGACTTACATATAATTCATAATATTTTCTTAATACATTTAGAAACTACAATTCAAATGAAAGGTAAAAAAAAAACTAAATGAAACAGTCATCGCTACGTGTGTTCCATCTCTGTACAACGATCAAGGAAGTATGCGTACCGGACATTGGATGGAAAATAGAAAAAAAAGAACAATCTCGCTCAGTTCTTACATAAGTGTATAGAAGTACTTTCACGTATACGATTAATATACCTTTTAGGCAAAGATATATTATACTATAGATGGAACATTCGAAGCCTAAAAGTGAGGCAATTACTTTGACCTCCGGAGGTCTTCCGTAGGGAAATTTCCCCTAGTGTTGACCTTTACATTACATTTGCCGACATAAAAGTCGACCTAATGTAACCTTTTTTCTCATATTTAAATTTTATTTCATAGTATTTACTAAAGTTTAATGTTATAATTAATCGAGACATTTTTAAAACGCTAATTAAAAAATTATAACAACCATAAAACAAAAGTAGTCTTTGTTAAAAATTGTTTGGATTTAAATTGTTTTAAATAAAATAATAATAATGAAAAACGATAATTAACATTTTAATGAATGTTTTAGTTTATTCTATTGTTTATTTTAAAAATTCAAAAAAACACACATTTTACCAAACTTGGGATTTTTTTTCATGATACTGGCAAGATTTTTCTTTTTTAATAATTTCCTTTGATGCACGCATTTTGACGTCAAATTAGTATGGAGCGCTCCCTCTATGTATAATATATCTTTACCTTTTAGGTATGTAAAATAAAATATGTTTTAGATGATTGTACTGTCGTTTGTTTGTATGTATCACCAGGACCGCTGACCTAGATGAAATTTTACACATATCTAGAATATCGTCTGTAAGAACACATAGGCTCACTATGTTTTTTAATTCCACGCTGACGGAGTTGTGGGCGACTACGACTTGATAATTTCTTAAAAGCTGTCTTTTGTTATTAAAATTATATTCACCAAACTTCAATAATAGTACGTACGTATGTTATGGGAACTACCATAACATACGTACGCAAAATACTGGCTAGTCGTGTAATTGCTGAAAACGGAGTCCATCATGGTTCAAACCTTACCTTACCGTAACATAGCAATAGTCGGTATAAAAATTTGGTACAATTTACAATTGGGAGGAAGACCACTAGTCGGCAGTGTTCTCGCAAGTGGCTAACAATTAAAACCTATTTCAGATCAAAATTGTTACGTGAAATTCATCGATTTATTTTTAACACTACAGTTTCATTAGATCGATGTCACGTAATGAACAGCCTTACACTGTAGCAAAATGTCCTTTTTATCCCCGAACTCGGTGTAATAAAGTCATAGGGTAAGAATTAAAGTATGTTTAGCAATTCTTTACTAAATTATTGTTATGAATTTGTATTGGTTTTGGAATAATCATTATTGTTTTTTTTGCTTTCTGAAATGTATTCAGGGTTAAAATTTTGAATATTTAGTCGCTATTTCACAAAAATAAGTACCTAAATGTATTACTTAAACGTCTTCGTAATACGAGTAGAATAATTACTCTTTTAATATTAGTTATTTTTGTTTTAGATAACGGTTACCGTAAACGCTAAATAACTCTTACAATTATATAATTATTATCTAAAATAAAGATCGGATTGTATTAAAGATTTTCCTATAAGATAAATCAATTATGATTCTTACGTTACTTTGTAATTTTTACGTTACGAATAAAGTATCGCCTTCCTGTTAATAAGCAGTAATAACCTATATCTTAATACTTATTAATATTACAAATGCGAAAGTCACTAAGGATGGATGTTGGTTGGAAGGTATCTCCAAAACTGCTTAATAGACCTTGGTGATATAGAACACAGCCTCGAAAAACAGATACTTTAAACTCCTTTTTTTATTTAATTCCTCTCGGACGGAGTCGCGATAGCTAATCTATACTTAATATTATAAAGAGAGAAACTTTGTATTTTTGTATGTTTTGAAATAACTCAAGAACTACTGGACCGATTTCAAAAATCCTTTCACCATTAGAAAGCTACATTATCCCCGAGTAACATAGGCTATATTATTTAATTCCATGCGGACGAAGTCGCGCACAACAGCTGGTAGTTTATAATTCAAATGACTATTTTAATATAAGTCTAAGGCACTTTGAACACAAGGCGACTTAAATTTGAGATTATAATCTTTAAGAGACTTAAGTATACTCATAGATCTTCGTGCACAAGTACCTACGTGATATGAGTTTGTATTGCGTATGGGTTAGAGACTAAAATATCAGATTCGCTTTTTCTCGTGTACGAAGGGCCTAAAGAGAAAGTTAGGATCACGTTTCAAGGTAAGCGGGCTTATCCCAAGTCTCATGTACGTCGAAAGAGGATTAATATGCTTGGAAAGCATGACATCAATTATGCATGACTGAACACTACATCACTAAAAATAAATATAAAATGTACTCGTATTAAAATAAATGGACTATGTCTCGAACAGGTAATATGTAGACGAATAACGGAGCCGTTAGGGGGACATTGTGTGGATTGCGCCACATAAGGTAGGCTATTGGCTTTACCTTAAAATGACCAAAAAACTAAAGTAAATTGTTATAAATTATTTACTTAGCATGTTTTTAAGGTAAGAGTCTAGTTTAGGTAGTCTTTACTTCATCGACCCTGAGTAAGGACGTCAAAATATACCTGTCAGGTAAACTCACCGACTCGTCTAAGTAGCATTAAGAAGGAAGAAAAAAGCTGATACTGAAAGAGTATTTCTTAAAGAGTAGTTCGCCAGGACCAGCCAATGACTCTCGCTCAAAGAGGTTTCTTGCTTTTCCACGTCTCGGTTATCCAGATTTGACTGCATTAATATAGATATTTATGGTGGCACTGGGTGGTAATGCATAATCATTCGTCCCGACCTCCCGCAAGCCTACAAATGGCAGTTTATTTTAAAAATATCACGTTCCATCTCCAACGATACTAATTAATTAAATCTCGGTTCCTTTCTCCCTTTGACGGTAGCCATTCGTGGGATACTTCATGTTAATGACATTCCTAATAATATAAAGGGATTAATGCTTCAAAATTATAATAACTTTTAGTTGTCGTATATATTATACTATAATGTTTTCATTGAATAACAACATTATGTTTCTAGATCCCACGATTTATTTTAAATATCATGTTTTGGGATTAGCCTTTCAGTTTATTGACCTCAGGATCAACGTAAAATGTTGAAAGTTGCTATTTTTAAACTAATTTAAAATAATAATGTTTTAACAAAATTATCTATATTAACAACATTAATGTACAACACAATTTACACTGATTTAAGAATTACATTCTAGGACTATAAGATGGAATCATAGGTAAATAAAATTCATAAGGCATCTATATTGAAGCAAAACAGCACCATCTATAGGTAAAAGTTGCAAATAGCGCGTTGATGTCTTTTGCATGAAACGCTATTGCATAAAGCATTCTTTTGAATATCCGCGTTGTACTGTTAGATGGCGTCGCAAAACCGTACCCTATTAGCACAAGTTCATAAATGAGTAAATTATATAAGGCACAGTTTTGGTGAGTCTGTATGCAGAGTGTTAAAAATACTATTAAAAGTCATATATCTGTTCTCTTAAGCTGGCTACAGACGTTTAGATTTTTAACTTTGCTCTTAAAATTGACGTACACATGTCAATTTGAAATAGACAATCGAACTGAAAAATTCTCATTTTCACCTACACAATTCAACTTTAACTGTGCAGTTGAACTATAGAGTTAAAACTGAGTGTCTGTAGCCGGCATAACAGTTTTATTAAATTGTTAAACCCTTTAGAAAACAAAAAAACTGTAACAATAACAAATTAAACCTCATTTCAACATTCACGGTATCGTGTTAAATAATATAACAACATTCTTATTACGGACACGTAACTAGATAGAAAATTATCAAAAGTACCGTAATGAGTATCTCGTGAGGCTTTTAGGGTGTGGCTACCTCCAGGCGACTATCCTCGACTCCACACGGGATGTACGGCAAACATTTACCGTAACTAAAAAAAAATGTTCAGATAAGCCGACTTTCTAATAAACCCAAGTACCGTCGTACCTTCTTCCGTGTATATAATAAATCTTAAAAAGTCCTCTGGTAGTACAACGCTTCCCAAACTGTTTAATAAAATATACTAAAATAATTATTGATAATGTCAAATAACTAAAAATATATATTTAATTCTTTTTTGTATTTTTGTCTACATTTTTATTTAAGAATAGAATATAATTATAAGACAACGGCTTATTGGTTTATTTTCGATTAGAAAATATGGCATACGACACAAGTAATCCAATTTTTTTTTTGCTTAAAATCTAACTTATTACACGTTTCTATGCTATTTCTACTACCGAAAAAGCAGTATCCCTTTTTGTCTTTTTTCAACAAGTAAAAATTTAACTTAAATTAAAAGTTTGATATTCGCTGGCTGACATTTTAATGTGGTCTAATAATCAGGATAGAAATAAAAAAAAGGGTGAAGTGTACCGGTGGGCTTTAGCATAGCTTTAGATTGATGCCCCTCTAGTTGGTTCCGTTGCTCAGTTCACTCTTATCGAGACTCTTTTTTTTCTATTTTTATCTTTACTTTGAATATTGCCTCTCGTAATAAGGGCCTCCGACCGTTATGGTTGGGCCATGAAATTATATTGTTCAAGTGTAAGAAAAGGATGGAAAAGGTAGAGTAGATATAAACCTAGTCTTGTACCTGCCGTTTCCATTCTATTCTCACAAGGAATAGGTGGGTAGGGGAATGATACATGGCTAGAAAAGAGACGTCTATTCAAAATACCTGTGTGTTCAATGCTTTGTCGATTAAATAAATTTGTTTTTTTGGCGAATTGATGTGGGCGCTAGGAGTTTGTCACCTTATACTATTATAAAGTATGTAGTAAATTGATAGCACTCCGAACGTCTCTATTTATTGTATCGTATCGTGACTTTTTCTTATTATTTTGTGATTATTAATTCTCATTCGCTAGTTTGATGGCCTCACTTTATGATGCGGCGAATGCACGTCCAGTGAATGAACTCCCATACGCCAGCACAGCGATGATGGGTCCGCTTTTTAAACATTTATTTGTTTGTTATACCCACACTACCTTTCACCCGCGGCTCCGTTTGTAACCAATATTGTTCACAACGTAATTGATTCTATGAATTGCTTTGAACTGCCCAATACGAACGTTCATACAAATAAAATTATTATAGTATCATTTGTTAGTGCATTATAATAAATTTTAAGATTAGTTTTTTTATTGTGTTTTACTTCTATTAATTTTAGTAGATTTGGTAAGTATATTAGTAGAATAGTGAAGGAGTTTTTAGATGTTTTAGAGAAATGTAGGTGGTACTTTAATGTTAAATGTTTTTATAGATTAAATTGAGATGGCAAAAGGATAACTAAAAAGGCGAAGGCGTAAGAAATAAATATTACTTAAAGAATCTTAGCGTAGGTTTCTACAGCCGAAAACAAAAGAAAATCTTTATGCTTTGTAAGTGGAAAGTCATTTAAAAAGTTGGTACTGCTATTTGTCAAAATTATAAGATAAATTATATTGATTTAGTGTGAAATGTATTTGAAACAAAGTCAAATTAACTATAAATAATAGCAAGCATCGTTGATGTAAGTAATTATTAATTACACATGTGCCCATTATTGTGGTACAAACTCGCCCACTTCTAATTTACACCTACCAAGTTGATTTTTTGTTATATAAAGCTATATGTACACTGTTTAATTTGTACACTCTCCCGTGACTTCGTCAGCGCAGATATAATACAACGTTGACAGTAGCCTACAATATCCTTGTATGTGTCAGCTACTTTCCGGTCAAAGTCCAGCCGTTTCGGAGATTGTCTGGAAAACACGACGACTTGCACAGCCAGGCAGACAATTCTTAAAATTGTATTTTAATAAGACTGCCATCGTGTATTTTGCCTGGGTATACCGGCAGTGGAGACCGACTGTAAACAACTATGCTTTTGCTTTCTACAATGTATCCATACCTTTAGTTTAGGTGTCAAGTGGTTGCGTGATAAAGAATAGCATTTCCTGCACTTACGCCGGGCGGTGAAACTCATGAAAATGCGCCGACGTTCAGGGAAATGATATAGCGAAAGTGATTTATTTAATCTACTTAAAATATATTTTATAAAAGTGTTAATAATATTGATTACTCGTATAATATCGATTAGACAAAAAAATACTAATAGCTTGGACTTAGACACGATTGTGTTTTGTTTTTTAATACAGGAAGCCTTTATGTACGTTTTTTAAACCTTATATGGAAACAGTTCAGTTAAAAAGACTTATATGATTTTTCTAGATCCTTGTGTGGGCTGTTCCTACCATAATTAGGGGAGATTAGGACTTAGTAAATAACGCTTTAATGATTTGAAGACACTATTGCGTCAGAATTATTTCCTGGACAATGAAAACATGCGATATCACAAAAACATGTTTCAATACATAAGCCGTTTAAACTCGATACTAAATTAAATAGAAGTAACAGTTTCAACTTTAAAATTGAAATACGATATTAACATTTTAAAAGGCTCAAAAGCCCTTGCTCTACATTTTAAGTTGACGCAGCGTTTTGGTGGGAGTATAAAAACTACGTCGTCGGTCCGTCTTCAATGTCCGGGTCCTTTGTAATGTGACCATGTATTCAGTCAAACCTGGATAAGCGAGACACTCGGGTTAAAGAGAAACCTCAATAAGCGAGACAAATATCGCGGTCCCTTGGACTTGGACTGTATATTTACTTAAGAAGAAAAGTTTATATTTTTGTATTTATCGTAATAACTCAAAAACTACTTCCCCGATTTCAAAAATTCTTTCACCATTAGAAAGCTACGTTACCACTGAGTAAAACATATTTTTGAAATCCGCACGGATGAAGTCGCGAGGATGAACTAGTACATAATATATTAAATTGATTATTTTTATTTTGGCTTATTGTCATTTACTTTTTTTTTAAATAATTGTGCAATTATGAGTTTTATTTGGTAGTGTCAATGGCTTTAACATTAAAATTAGAAGTCCTAGGTTCAAATCCTGCAATTTGACCATCGTTGTTATCTTCAACTATATCTTAGGATATGCTAAAAGATTGTTTGCAATTATTATTAGAAATTTTAATGAACTAATTTCAAATAATCTGCTTACTTACTTACTTACTCCGCCTGCACAACGACCCAAAGTGGGTCTTGGCCTCCAGCACAAGAGAGCGCCGTCGTCGCCTGTCCTGAGTGGTCTCCTGCCAATTGTTACTGCTAATATTTAATTTACAAAATGTTCCAGTTAAAATTTCTTATTAAATAAAGGTTTTTTTTTATTTGAGTTTATTTTATCCGGTATTTTAATCAAACCATTGTCACCTTTATTTTCATCGAAGCGTGGCACCTCACCAAGCCGGGTTCAGATAACGATTTAATAGTTGCATGGGTAATAAAAAGGTTCAGAAATTGGTCACAATTACATTGGTTACAGGCTCGTAACATTTTAATAGCGCCCTCACATTCTCTGTGGGAAACAAAACATACGTGGGACGAGGACCACGAGTAATTTTAAACCTTGGACAGATAAGAACCTTGTCTTTAAGTAACGGTACCTGTTTATTTTAAATACATTTTTAAAGACCTTTTATTTCAACCCTAAATCGTGTTTATTAGTTTTAAGAATTGTGCCTCAACTTGAAATAATCAAGCTTAATTTTATAAAATACTGAAATAGAAGTGTTAAAAGACTGAACTACACCATATTAAAATTGTACAATATGATGTGGTGGATGTGGGAGAGAACGAACGATATTTCATAAAGTTAATTTAGAAAAAAAAAACCATAGACACATATAAACAAGAGCGACGTAAGACCGGAAATTAAAAATAGTTTTTATACCTGCAACAGATAATAGTCGGACGATGCACCGGATTTATAGAAAGCGGCAAAGCACGCCTTACGCAACAATCCCCCTTATTCCGAAAACAATGTATAAAGTACTGCGATAAACGAGGACCAATAAGTCGTCGATTATACGACACTGAAGTACACTTATAATTAAATAAGATAGACCAGGGGTATCATTGGACCAAATTATATATTATAAGAAGTACCAGGAACAAGAATGTTCTGTGCTTTGGAATAAATTTAGTGAATGTACCAGTATCAAAGGTAGAAAGTGCCGCAGTAATAACGCTGTTTCTCGTTTCGGAATAAAGCGGTTTGAGCGTATTAGTTTATAATGCGCTTTCGTTGTTTATTTACACTTTCTTTCTCAATTGCAAACATTACGCGAACACATAAATCTTCACGCCTTTGTTCTATGCATAAATTGGATATGTCACAGACTGATTTTAGTGACAGTTTTTAGTGTCACTAGCGATTAATGACATCAATAAAGCCCAAAAATATTAATCGAATTAACTAACAATTTTGATAAACCATTCAAGCTTCTGGAGATCATAATTTAACGGACTTTACGTCAATAAACATCTTTACCCTCGAAGTATATTACTTAGTATAAAGGTTTCGACCCATGATGGGCTGCTTTTTCCGCAACTCCACGACTAGCGCGTATTTTGCGTGAATACACATAATTATTATTACTTAGTATTCAGTCCAAAGGGTGATATAATTTTCAATGTCGCAATCAGCATAGCCAAAAGTAATGAAATTGAAGGTGGACGGATACAAAGGTAGAGGAAGGCAAAAGAAAGTATGCATGGATTGTGTGAAAGAAGATAAGCAAAAAAGGGGGTAAATTCAGAAATGACTTTTTTTTATAAGAAATGGGGCAAACGAGCAGCCGGAACACCGAGGTGATCAACGACGCCCACGGACATCTGCAATACCAGAGGAACCACAGATGCGTTGCCGGCCTTTAAGGAGGTGATACGCTCGCTTCTTGAAGGACCCCAAGTCGTAGCGGTATGGAAATACCGCCGAGGACAGACCATTCCACAGCGCGGCTGTGCGTGGCAGGAAATTCCTCGAGAAACGCACTGTTGGACTGATAGAGAGGTATGAAGTACATGTGCCGACCCTCCATAGGAACAAGGGACTGATGCAATCAGCATAGCATCACTAAGTACGACCATTTCATATTTGGTACTAGTTATTTTCCTGTTTTTCATTAGCGTGATTTAAAAAAAATGTCTTTAACATGGACGCATTCATTAGTTATCACCGAGTAAAAGTCCCTGAGATGAGAAATCAATACCAAGGGATACTTTTTCCTGATGGGTCGATTGGTTGATTGAATCAATCTGCCCAAAGGGTATTTTTTCCCCGTTGTGTTGATTGATTGATTGGCAAACACAGCGAGTATATGTTAATAATGTTAAAACGGATGTCTTATAGTTATTAGGAGTTTTCCTCTGCGTGGTACCGATACACGCAAGTGCAAGGCCCCCGGTCATGCACAACTGATGAAACTAATTGAGCGCGATGTAATCACTTTCTGCATCCGTTTTATACTTACGTTTTTCACGTTTACATTGTTGCACAATATAAATGTAAACATTACATTTATTTTTTACTATGTTATAGGTTATATCGACGGTTCCTACGTAAACTTACGTAAGTGCAAAATGGCTAATTTTAAAGGAAAGTGCTTTCAACATTGAGACATGTATATCTCTAATTCTATTTATCATAGAGT
Source organism: Papilio dardanus tibullus (assembly GCA_013186455.1). NCBI lineage: Eukaryota > Metazoa > Arthropoda > Insecta > Lepidoptera > Papilionidae > Papilio > Papilio dardanus. The sequence goes on along the minus strand of QDHC01004725.1, from coordinate 8,595 downwards.
GATGATCAGCCGATCGGTGATGATGATGATCATATTATGATATCCATCCAGGGCAGTAGCTTCGGAGAGTGCATTGCAGGGCAATGCCCAAGCTAAAATACCAAAACTAAAATAATTTATTACAGATAAATTGTTTGGTACATAACGGTACCAAAACGACCACCTGAACTCGCTGGTCGCTTCGCTATTCCAGCGAGTTCAGGTGGCCGCTTGCTCGTTTGCCATAATATATAAAAAAAGCAAAAGTTATCCAAAGACAACGCAGTTAATTATTCATTTACCTCCGCCCTGCTTATAAACAATACCGCCCTACCATAAGTTCGATGCTAGAGCCCTGCACCCATTCAAACCTTTGTTTCTTTTTCAATATTAAGTTATGCCATTGAACTTTTAAGACAAGATTTAACATGACACAAATTCTGTATTTTTAAAATGTTGCAGGAACAAAACAGGTACAAGATAGAGGTCCACAATAAGTAGAATCTTGTTCCATCTAGAGATTCTAGTATGTTTATTATGCTAGGTATACCACAGGATCTCAATCCATGGTAAGTTTAGTATTTTATTATTTGTTATAGTAGTTAATAAAAAATATTTCCGAATTTACAAATTCTTTACCCTTTTGTTAAAACATAATATTTGAAAGGACCTACTGTCTATAGTTTTTGGAGAATTTTTTTCTATAGTCAATTCGACTGCTAGTATTCCAGATGAACTGTGTTTGATGTGGTATCTGTATAGATATGTTTTTATAGTATAAGGAGGCAAACGAGCAGCGGATTAATTTAATTAATTGGTCCGAAGGACATATGCAATGCCATAAGAACAAGAGATGTGTTGTAATGTGTATTGTATTTAACTGAGATATATACTATGTTATTTGTAGAGTTTTATCAATTTTAGTATACAACATCATATAGTGCATTCGCTTGCATTTTTAACCGCGCACGCGGGCTGATCGCTATATTCTTTCAGGCGTAAAAATGAATGTTATAAATGGGCACGCGCATCCCCGACGATTACCATACGAACCTCAAGTCCAGTGAAGTTTTGACTGTTTCAATTATTAAAAAAAAACAAGTGTTACTTCTGTTGTCAGAGGCTGGCGGCCATGGATTGGTGGAAATTGGTCGGTATTTTTTTTTTAAAAAAAACGACATATTTTATCTGTGGTATCGTGATAGTGTGATAGTGTTATTTATTGTGTATAGTGTATGAATATTATTATAGGACTGTGGTGAAGGTAACTTATAAGGAATATTAAAAAAAAATATTTAAAAAACGGTACAAATGTAAACGATAATGGATTCTTTATTGAATCTTTATTTGTCTCTTGATTAATTGATTTAATTATAATTAAGTTTGCCAAAAATATAACCTTAAATATTAAATACTATTAGCTGTAGACCAGGACTTCGTCTAAGCTTTTAAAAAAGTTTAGTCTATGTCACCTGAAAACAAGCTTCCCAACTGGGTAAGAATTTATTCAAATCGGTTTAGTAATTTAGGACCTTTATTGGATTAAAAAAAGTGTTTTTATTTCATCATTTGATCCATTTTATACTTAACTTTCGTACTCATTTGTTTCTTTCTTTCTGTAACCTATAATAAATTAAGATGGCGCACTCAATCGCTAAGGGTGCTCTTGTATGTACTTCTAATAATAATCTGCATTTACTATGATAAAACACTAAGGATAGGGTTTGACCATAGAGGAACATTGAGCTGACGATACTAAGAGACTCCCATTTAGACTTATTAACGACTAGCTGTTGTTCGCGACTTAGTCCGCTTGGAATTAAAAAATATAGCCTATGTGACTCGGGGATAATATAGCTTTCTATGAGTGAAAGAATTTTTGAAATCAGCCCAGTAGTTCTTGAGTTATTTCAATACATAAAAAATACAAAAATACATAGTTTTTCTTCATATAATATTAGTTTAGACTATGAGTGCGGTGATAAATATTATAATGTTCTAAGATAATAGTTATTAACTTAATAATTATATAACCTGCATTTTACAATATCGTCGAAACATTATATGACTCACAAACTATTTAAATTATTTTCATGGAAAATTGAGAGATTATACTAACCTGGCTGCTTTTCGGGATTTCGTCTGCGCGGAATTAAATAAGCCTTTGTTACTGGCCGATCGTGTAGCTTTCTAATGGTGAAAGAATTTTTAAAATTGGTCAAGTAGTGTTTGAGTTATTTCAATATATACAAAAATCAAAAATACAAATCTTTCCTCTACATAATATTAGTCTATATTATAATATTCAGGATATATATAGCTTAACGAACATAATGTTCACCTAATCAGTGTTTTTTTTTCTTGTTACAGTTGGCTCTTCTTGTAGCTATCGCTTCTGTACAAATTCAGGCAGATGGGCCTAAGTAAGTATAATTAATTTACTACTATATACACTTTAATTATATTCAAAAACTATTCGTATGCGGTACTAAGCTGGCGTCAATTTTATCATCATACGACAATCTTAGCCATTGTCAAGGTAAACGCGAAATACTGTTAAAGCGAAGCTATTTACCACCAGTTTGCTAGCGAATGATTTTCTGTGAACTAACTTTAGCTACTTTTTAACTAAGCCAGTCAACGAAGCGTAACATATACGCACTCCACATTCTCCTCTAGGAATTTTGATACGAGTCATATATCAAACGATGTTCAAGCAGGAGCGGCCCCAAGAGAAAGCCACTACCGCGTCACGCGTAGTGCCAATGACTTTATACGGAACCGCATAAAAAGTAAACAACGTGCTTGCGTGCCAATAATCTGTTGCAGCACACACCTCCTCATTTCGCTGAAACTAACTTAATAATAATAACCCTGTTTCCCTAATCACGCAAACCAATAAACGAGTAGCTTTATAATTAAAACAATAAAGTCCCTTTGTTACAGGAAGAAAATTCGCATACATCTTCCGCAGTCGGTGAAGCACATACATCACCACAAGAAGATATACATAACAAATCACCCCGCATCCTCGCAGTACGCGCCGGCGTTCATGCCGAACGCAGAGGGCGCGGTAGCTGTGCCCACCAACATTGCGCTGCCCGCCGTGGCCAACATCGTGCCCCTCAACTCAGTAGACATACTCGAAGACTCAGTGAGAACACCCGGCCTCACCGCCTCCGCTTCCAAGCTAATACCGCTGTACCATGCCCGAGGTTACTACGGACCCACACACACAGAGATTAACGAACAAGAATACGATATAGCGCCAATCCCGGAACCTGCTGATAGCTATGTTGTCCCCACGACGATAATATCTTCTCCACCAGAAACGAGTCATCATTCTTCTAAGCGACTCAAAGTAGTTAAAGTCATTGAGCCGCCACGGAAAAAGATCATCCGGAAAG
>QDHC01004717.1:19939-32601 GCA_013186455.1 Papilio dardanus tibullus | reverse complement strand
CTCACCTCTAATGTAAATTGGACATCATATCGATTTTATGTTTTGAATCTTATAATCTTTTCCCGTTAGGAATATTACTTTATTCACTTACTTTGAGCTTTGTACGAGCAGCCTGCAATGTGTATATGGGATGGAATCTACATTACTTATAAGTAACTTATTTTTGCTCGCTACTTCGTCTGGGTGGACTAAATAAATTATCTATACTTCTATCATTTATACTAATATTGTAACGATATTTTTTGTTGTCTGTATTGAAATAACTCAAGAACTACTAAGGTCGATTTTAAGTATTCTTTCACCGTTAAATAACTAACATTACCCCCGAGTAACTTGAATATGTTTTTGTACTTCGGGCAGACGAAATCGCGAGCAACAACTAGAAATATAGCCTTTACACAGTGATAATGTGGCTATCTACCGGTGAAAAAATTTTTGAAATCGGCCTTGTAGTTTTCGAGTTATTTCAATACAAAGTTACAACAATCTTTTAATTAAATTAGTATAGATATTAACTATAGGTATTTTTTTTGCTATATACAGATATTTACAAATGTTAATACTATTTAATAAACTTTTGTTACTTACTCTTTTCTTGACTCTATCATTTTTCGGTCCGGATAAGGCGTACTGTAAAAAAATTATTTAAAATTAATTATATTCCCGTCTTTATAAGGTCATACGAAATTAAATCTTTTCCAAAATACAAGATTTTTTTATAATACAAAGAGTATAATACAAAACGAGCAAGTGGCCACCAGGATTCGCTGAAAAATCCGAAGCGACCGCTGCCCATAGACATCTGCCATTGCAGATGCGTTGCCTTCACTTAATTTACGGAGGAGACGAACAGCAAGAGGATAATACCTCTTTCTATGCGTCCCCTGCCGCGGAAAATCCACTTCTTCTTCCCAGAATTTCACCACCACACTCATCAGACGAAACACGGAATAGCTTCCATTTGACGCCTGTCTTCTGTGTGGTCGTGGTATGTCATCGGGCGAGCCGGACAATTCGTGCGAAGATGTTAAACGGGGCTCTACCACTGTTGATATATTATAAAAGGAAACGTTTGGATGGATGTATGGTACTTATATTTTTGTACATTTACGTTTTCGCTTTTAAAAAAATAATCTTCATACTTACTCGAGGTTTAATGTTTGGCTTGAACTATAAAGAAATCACAAAATTATTAATCTCAGGTAAATTGTAGTTTGTGATACGCAATCTTCTATCTATATAAAAATGAATTGCTGTTTGTTAGTCTCGCTAAAACTCGAGAACGGCTGGACGGAATTATCTAACTAACTGTCCGAACATCGACATTATAGTAGAGTAGATTAGTAAATCCTTTGTTCGGATACTTGCTACTCGACTAAAATACTATCCTGGTGCGAACAAGGCTTTGAACTCAGGTTTTTTTTATTATTGTTAGTTTGTCTATCTTTACGTTTTCAATTCCAAATATAAGATTAAACTTGAGACTTACTTTAGGTGATTTTATTACAGGCTGAAAATAAAGAAGACATAAAAAACATATAGACGATTTGTTCACTACCCTACCTCTTGGGACGTAGAAAGAGAAAATTATAGAAGTGGCTACAGCGTATACAGTAGAGGGACAAATAATGCCATGTACATACGTCTTGGCTAAGTGTGAGTGGAACACACATACGGCTTTAAACCAAAAACATCATCTTTTTTGCCTTTAGTACTCCCAAAATCTGGTTGAACCGCCACAATCACATATGATACGTCACATTTGTTTGGGTCAAGTGAAATAGATCTTTGGTTCCGTTCTTCGTATGCGATTTTATTTGTTTAGGTCCAGAAACCGGACCCAAACAAATGTGACGTATCATATAGGATTGTGAGGCTCCAAGCGGATTTTGGATGAACTAAAGCCAAAAGAGATGATATTATTGGTTTAAACCGTATGTGTGTTACACACATAGCTAAGACGTTTGTATATAGCCTTTTTTGTCTCTCTACCGTATACGTTATTATCACTTCTAAACCTTTCTCTTTCTACGCGATATCAGTAGATATCAAAAAATCTGTAAAATTAAGATGAAGGCGGGCGCTAGTGAGCTGCCATAGTTTATCTTTGCTCAGCGAGGTTAGAAAAGTAGTCTTTAGTTAAAATAACGCGTACAGGGTTAGATATTTTAATTATAATAAACACCACATACTCCTTGCAGTCCAGCGCGGTATTGACCGGGCAAACATACTTCAACGTGTTCGAATTTGAGGCACGAAGTATTTTCCTCTGACTGCAATTGAAAATTTGTTATTCATTTCTATTATGCCATAACATTTAAGCCTTGTATGCACCAGAATAGTATTTTAGTCGAGTAGCAAGTACCAAATATGCGAACAATGGATTTGCTAATCTCCTCTACTAAAATGTTGCTGTTAAGACACGTTTAGTTACTAAATTACTATCCTAGTGCGTAGGTTTAGGCTTAAACGAGTCCGAACAGTACTACTCGACTAAAATACTATCCTGGTGCGAACAAGGCTTAAGCGCCACCCATTGATGAATTAAAACTAAAAATACAGTATATTTACAGAAATCATAGATGTGACATGACATATGTCATAATGACAGCGACGGAGACACATTTATACGAAATATACGTAACTTGACAAAGACAGTGACATAGATCTCTGGTCCCTTTCTCCGTATACCATTTTATTTGTTTGGGTCCAGAAATAAGACCCAAACGCGTATTTTCAGTGAACTAATTTTTATACGTCCCAGGCAAAGGCTTAAGACATGATTATTATTGGTTTAAAACCGTAAAGTGATGCACACACAACGTATGTATGACGTAGTCTAAGGCGTTTTTTGTCCCTCAACCGTATAGCCAGTTCTATGTCTTTCTTTTTCTACGCATAAATGTGTCGTGTTGTCCACTAGTGGCTGAGTGACTATGAGCAAGGAATGGACGAAATAACTTGTCTAGGGAGTCAAGAAGGTGCGTGTGCCCTCCCGCTATGCGGCCCGTATGACCTGAGGGTCGGAGACCATGGGTGGAGGAGAGAACTACAATTAAAAATAATAAGTACTTAGTTATTTATTAGAAATATATTACTTTGGTATTTTAATGTTATTAATTTAAACAACTACGATATAGTTTACCTCATCGTTGTACTAGAATGTGAAGAGAAATAAAAATATTATTTTGAATAATAATTTCTTTGCCATAAATAAGTAGTATATTCCATCATTTTGACGTAAATAATTTATATATTGATATATCTATACTAATATTATAAAGAGATAAGATTTATATTTTTGTATGTATTGAAATAACTCAAGAACTACTGGCCCGATTTTACAATTTCTTCCATTGTTAAAAAGCTACATATCCCCGGCTAACAAAGGCTATATATTTTTTAATTCCCCGTGGACGAAGTCGTTATCAAAAGTCAACTATAATTCCTAAATAATAACATAGTTTATTGAAACTCACCTGAAAAGTAACACCAAAAGAGCATATCAAAACAATTATTTTTATTAAACGCATGATCCAAACTACGTCCAAAAACTAAACTGTTTTAATCTTTAAAAAAGGAAATTGAAACAATTTTTAATCAGTGTTAATTATATTCCCTATGATTAGTATGTGTTAAGAATTAAATCGTAATTAAAAACACAGTCAAGCTAACTTTAATTAAAACAACAATTGGTTATGCATTTCGCTAGTTCTTTAATTTGATTTTATTTTCTAATCAGCACTTGAAGTGTCCGACAAAGAGTAAGTTTTACGTTATCTTTTTGTAAGTTTTTATAACTTAATACAAAAATATTCTAACTAGCTGTTGTGCGCAACTTCGTCCGCGTGGAGTTAAATAATATAGCATATGTTACTCGGGGATAATGCAGCTTTCTAATGGTGAAAGAATTTTTGAAATCGGCCCAGTAGTTCTTGAGTTATTTAAATACATAAACAAACCAAATTACATAGTTTCTCTTCTATACTAATATTATAAAGAGAGAAACTTTGTATTTTTTTTTGTATTGAAATAACTCAAGAACTACTGGGCCGATTTCAAAAATTCTTTTACCTTTAGATAGCTACATTATCTCCGAGTAACATAGGCTATATTATTTAATTCCACGCGGACGAAGTCGCGCACAACAGCTAGTTTTAAATAAATAGATATAGATAAAATAAATAATTTTATTTTCAGAAAACATCATGTATATATTAATGTTTCTTTTTGGTGTTATATGCGTTACTGCTTTTCATGTAGAAGTAAGTTATATTTAGTCAATGTTTATATCACTACAGTGTCGCTTACGATGTCGCTTTCTCTGTCCCTATATCCCTATGTATGGTTAAATCTTTAAAACTACGCAACGGATTTTGATGCGGTTTTTTTAATAGATAGAGTGATTGAAAAGGAAGGTTTTTAAGTATAATAACATCCATTAAATATTGGAGAAGTACTCCTATTTTTTAGATTTCTAATGTGATTTAAATAATTACTTCCAGCCACCAAAATATGGTACATGTGTTAAGGGGATGGACAGAGGATGTTTAACCAACACCATAAGAAAAAGGGTGAGTAATAAAAATATTTAAATTATTAACTAGCTGTCGATCGTGACTCTGTCCGAAATTGAAATGTGTTCTTACGGACAATGTTCTACATCTGTGCATACCAATATCACTACATAATCCTTATCCTTACATAGTATAAAACAATAATGCTTTTTTATGTTTCTCCCTATATATGCTTAAATCTTTAAAATTAGCAAACGGATTTTGATGCGGTTTTTTTATTAGATAGAGTGATTGAAGACGAAGGTTTATATGTAAAACTAGCGACCCGACCCGGCTTCGCACGGGTGTAACTATTATTAGTATGGCTGTTATACAACGTTTACAGTTTTTCTGTAGTGTATTTAGTATCAGCATGCACCCGTGCGAAGCCGGGGCGGGTTGCTAGTTTAAAATATTTGTTAGATCCGTTTAGGTGCCTAGTTACGATGTTTCTTTGAAGTTATCTCCGAAATGGTTTAACGCATATCGGTGAAATTTTTTAAGCTTTGTACACACTAGGACAGTATTTTAGCCGAGTAGCAAGTAGCAAGTAACCGAACAAAGGATTTACTAATCTATTCTACTAAAATGTTGCTGTTCGGACACGTTTAGTTACTAAATTACTACCCTAGTGCTTAGGTTCAGGCTTAAACGAGTCCGAACAGTAGTAAATCCTTTGATCGGATAAATGCTACTTGCTACTCGACGAAAATACTATCCTGGTGCGAACAAGGCTTTACTGATGTAGAACTACTGTACTGTCTGGAAGAACACATTAGTTGTTATTATTTTTTAGTTTCGCGCAGACGGAGTCGGGTGCGACAGCTAGTAATTGTGGATTAATAAATTGATATGACAGAAAGATTGGGACTACTTATTTTTTTTGTTTATACAGAGTATTAATATTCAATTCGAACCAGAAGTACGACATGAAAATGGCAAAAAATCAGGACATAGCAAACTCAGTGGTCCTAAAAAAAAGAAATTAGCCTTTCCTATATTAAGTGCAATTAGAGCTGGTTCTTTTATAGTAAGTATCTCTTACTCCCTTACCTATAACTTTGTACTAGTAGTTTGATCCATGATGGGCTCCATTTTCCTTCACTCCACGACTAGCGCGTATTTTGCGTGACTTCACATATATCTTTCTTCACAAATGTGCAGACATCACGATGTTTTCCTTCACCGTAAGAGCGTCGGGTAAATATGTACATATGAAAATCGAAAAACACATTGGTATGTCGGGATTCGAACTCGGGACGTGCAGTTTACAAGTCAAGAGCTAAACCCCTGAGCCACTGACGCTCTATCTTACTGACCTATAATTTGTATATCATAGATACATGGATCTGAAACAGAGATGGGCAATATGCGATCAGGATCATTGATAAAGGATTTCTATTACAAGAAAATAGTCATATCGGTGATTACTGATTATTAGCGCAACCTCACGTTCGATATCTCACACGACAATAGGAACTTATAGGTCTACAAGGATATTATGGCACTCGGAAAATATGTGAACTGACAATGTCATCTTGACAGCGTAACAATTTAACCAATCAGAGAAAGGCAGCTGAGGTATTTTGAAAGAAGTTGGGATTTTTTTACCTATTGTTATCGCTGAAACTTTGTAGGCGCCCCCCTGTCAATGTCAAAAAAGTGCCAAAATATCCTTGTAGGGCATAGATTAAAAGAAATAGATCGGACATGACATATGTCATACTGACAGCGACTGTGACACATTTATACGAAATATACGTAACGTGACAAAGACAGTGACATAGATCTGTGGTCCCTTTCGCCGTATGCGATTTTGTTTGTTTGGGTCCAGGACCAAGACCCAAACAAATGTGACATATCACATAGTATTGTAGCGCTCCAAGCGTATTTTTTGGGAAACTAATTTTTCATACGTCCCAGGCAAAGACTTGAGACATGATGTTATTGGTTCAAAGCCGTAAAGTGATACACCACGACATACGTATGACGTAGTCTAAGGCATGTTTTGTCCCTCAACCGTATACGCTATCACCACTTCTATACCTTTCTATTTCTACGTTGTAGGGCTATAACGATAGTAGCTTTCAGTTTTATACAGTTTTTGTCGATTCCATCAGCGATATCGCGATTCAAAACATACTATGGGTAACCCGAAAGAAGACAGACTACTTACTACGTTTGGTTTTAATTAATCGCGAACAGAGTCACAATAGTTTACTAAATTATATCTCATATTTTCTCAACAGTTGGATATTATAGTAAGTACCAACATGCAAATCTACACTCGAGAGCGGTAAATACGGGTCATTTAAAAAAAAAAACTATAAATCTTGTAAATGAATAAAATTTGAAATAAATTCTGTTTAGTATACAACTAGCTGTTACTCGCGACTTCGTCCGCGTGATGATATAGCCTATGTTACTCGGGGATAATGTAGCTGTCTTATGGTGAAAGAATTATTGAAATCGGCCCCTAGTTCTTGAATTATTTCAATACATACAAAAATACAAAGTTTCTCTCTTTATAATATTCTAAGCGGATCCAGCTTTGGTCTTGGTAACATGTTCGTAATCAAGTCAAGAACTTATAATTTAATTTTGATAATAACAGATACAAGTAAAAAGTAGGTATTTTATTAGTACTTAAAAGTATTTATTCTTTATTGTACACTTGAAGAACTTTACACGTCAGTCATGACTAACTTGACCAGACGGCCGTTTAACAGTCATATGTCCCGGTGCGACTTGAACTTGCTGCGTAACTCTTGTACATACATAAAAAAACTCATTGACTTGATAATCTCCTTCTGTTGGAAGTCGGTTAATAATTGGTCATGATAGTCATGACCATGGACCCGGATCCACCGTTGCAGTTAAGGTATTAATTAAATATTTAAGTTATGTCATTAATAATCCTTGCGTTCTTAGTTTATATCCGAGAGTTAGGTTTTTTTAAGTGACCCGGGGCGTTAAACAAAGTAAATATGCTAGAAAGCGATTCGATAGTGAACATCAAAAATGTATTAAAGTGACAATGACGTTCGATATCTCACACGTGCCAAGCACATGACTTATCGAATGGCAATGTCAGTTTTATATGTTTTTGTCGATTCTATCAGCGATATCGCCGATCGAAAGACACTTTGGTTAGCCCCTTGGATTATTGCTGTCGAGTGTACATTTTTTAGTTCATCTGTATGTTTTTTTTAATTTTAAAATACTTTATTTAATTTAATTTTAGACTTAAAGTGACACGTGTCAAGTAAGTATTTTTATATAACTTGTTATAAGTAAAACAATTTCGTTTATTCAATATAAAATGGTTTCAATAATTTATTGCAGCTAATAAGTAATAATTAAAGTAAATAAAGAAATAAACGGCCGAATATTAAAACAATTTAAGTATGTAACAACGCCTTAATTGTTAAGGCAACGCTATGTGTACGCACCAGGATAGTATTTTAGTTGAGTAGCAAGTAATTTAGTAACTAAACGTATAAACAGCAACACTTTAGTAGAGTGGATTAGTAAATCTTTTGTTCGGATACTTCCTACTCGACTAGAATACTATCTTGATGCGAATAAGGCTTTATAGACCGACTAACTAAATTATCTAACTCGTTGGACATAACTAAATACTTTTGACAGCTCACGAGCGAACTCTTCCTTTTATTGTTTTCTATCTTCATGTCTCTACGACATTTCCAGATTTTACATTTTTGACAGAACCAACCGATAACAACCTCCAAAAACCCACCTGGACAACCATTATTCATACTCATACTTAAAGTCCTATATTCCCGAAGTGGGGCAGAAGGCGTCCACAGAGTCTCCAGCTCTCTCTGTCCTGAACTCTGCGTTTAATCTCGGGCCACGAGAGCCCAATGGATTTCATATCGGCCGCCACTAAGCGACGCCATGTCTGTTTAGGGCGGCCAAGCTTTCTTGTGCCTAACTGGACTCAATCCAAGACCTCCCTGGGCATGTGATTGGGATCTTGGCGAAGCGTGTGACCAATCCATCACCACTTGCGACGACTTATTTGCTGACCGATCGTCTGCGCTCTACAACGTGCCAAGATGTCTTCTATGCGGATCGTATCGTATTACTATAAACTCCAAATTTCATTAAATATTCTGTCAGTTGGAATTGCTCTTACGAAGCAAAGGGTTTATTATGCGTTTCACTATTTGCGGTAAGTATTACAAATATATTAAATCGAATGTCTTCTTTTTCAGGAGTGATTAAAATTGATTGAATTTGATGATTTTATTTTATTTTTAACCTCACCCAAGTTTATGATATTCAAGTCCACAGAAAATAGCAATACTAAAAAGTGAATAAGTCATTATATCTCCACCGAGGGGTGCGGAGCCTACCCTAAAGCCTTGTACGCACTAGGATAGTATTTTAGTCGAGTAGAAGGTAGCTAATATCCGAACCAAGGATTTACTAATCTATTCTACTAAAATATTGCTGTTCGGACACGTTTACTTACTAAATTACTACTCTAGTCCGTAGGTTTAGTCTTAAACGAGTCCGAACAGTAGTAAAATCCTTTGTTTGGATAAATGCTACTTGCTACTCGACTAAAATACTATCCAGGTGCGAACAAGGCTTTAGAGATGACTAGGCCACAATCAACTACGCTGGCCTAGTGCGGGTTGGTCGATTTCACACATATCTTTAAACATCGCCGATATGTGCAGGCATCGCGATGTTTTCCTTCACCGTAAAATTAATTATAAGCTCTGCAATATTTAAGAATCATCAAACCTATGTGACTGTGCCCTGAATCTAGGGGAGGCATGCCTGGGCCCTTGTCTTGGACAGCAAGTTCATAGGCCAGCCATATTCTCATTTACAGACGAATCAACAACTTTTTTTTTTATAATAAGATGTGGCAAACGAGCAAGTGGCCTCTAAGATTCACTGAAAAATTCGAAGCGACCCCTGCCCATAGACATCTGCAATTGCAGATGCGTTGCCTACCCTTAATCTACGGAGGAGGAGACGCACAGCAGGAGAATAATACCTCATCCTATGGGTCCTCTCCCCCGCCAACCCAATTCCTCTTTCCATCAGTTCCTTATAAGGAAATTATAGGATGAGAAAGTGGTCTAAAATTAGGTTTCCGGCATCACAGTCGTTAGACGAAGCACGAAATAGCTTCCATTTGACGTCTGTCTTCTGTGTAGTCGTGGTATTATACTAGGTGAGCCGGACAATACGTGCGAAGATGTTAAAGCGGGCACTACCACTGTGATACAAAAAGCTGTCCTGTATTTAGGGCAACGCATGAGCGTTGCAATCCAACCAGTAATTCGGCCAGTGATTTGACAGCGATCTGGGAACCATATTTTATTTGTAATTCCTTTGTATATTTTTTTATTGTAATATAAATATATAAGTTACTATAGTTGCATCTTTAAATATAAACTAAATGTTTTGATACTTATCTGATTTCATTTTTTTTTCAATAAGAGAACGGGACAAACGAGCGGCTGGATAACTGATACTCTACTAAATTGTTCCTGTTCAGACACGTTTAGTTACTAAATTACACGCAACTTGACTTAAATACTATCCCACTCGTCAGACGAAACACGAAATTACATCCATTTCACGCCTATCTTCTGTGTGGTCGTGGTATTTCACAGGACGAGCCGGCAAATTCCAAAGCGGGCTCTACCACTGTAAAAATAAGGCTTTAGGAATAATAGGAATGAGGCTTTAGTCATAGCGGCTCATATTAAATCAATTAAGAAGATAGCGCATTCTATTTCGTTCTTTTACATTATATAGGAATAAGACCTTCTTTTTTCTTGTGTGAATGAGACAAGTATATCCAGCGGTCTATACTCTTCTTTGTCTAAGATTAAAACTTAAGCATCATAAAGGAGCAAGCTGAAGCTGTCACCTTTTTTTATATCAATTCGGCGAAATTTAAATAAACCTCATTGAATATGAAGTCAAAGAATAAGAGGAAGAAGAGGCAAACTCCCTTTAATGCTTATTATCATTTTGTGGGCAACTAATGTTTCAATATTAGCATTGTAATTGCAACATAAAATTAAATTTAAAACAGCAATTAATGTATTGTGCAACAAATAATTTATGTATGTGGCTTAGTGGTGAGTGAGTTGGAACAAAAATAGGCACACAATCCGCTTTAGTCGTAATATTTGGCACTTAATACCAACCTTGTGCACCATTAGATCCGTGACCCAGGAGCCGCCACTGGTTTAGTCTATAAACTTTTAGGTTTGATGATTAAAATTACCAAAAAATGTTGATTATTACGTGTATTTCGTATTTTGCGAGGGCATGATTTTTGTCATAAATAGAAGACGGCGGCTCACAGAGCTCGTTGTCATTTGTCTTCTATTTATGTCCACGGCTGCCTAAAGGTTAAATTAACTGCAACAAACACTGATAACCTGAGTGCGAAATCACTACCATAATTAAAAACACAGTCGACGCTAAATATTTTTAATTAAAGCAGTAAATTGTTTCTTGTCGCATTTTATAGCTGGTGTATTCATATTATACCTTAACAGGTGAGTACGTACATTCGACGTAGAGGAAATTTAAAGTTAATATTTAAGTAATTTATCAGTACTATTGGTAACTTTATTTTATTTAATTACCGCCCGTCTTTTAGTCAGAGAGTAATTAATAATTTCAAACAAAATAAAATGTACTATTACAAAGTAAATACTTTCAGAATCAAAAGCCATGTACATTTTATTCCTGATTTTTGGTGTCGTTTGCGCCTCGGCTTTGCCTTTAGAAGTACGCGTAAGTATACCTTCATTCTAAGATATTTAAGTATACACGCATTACGCATTTTTTATTTATCTTACACAAAAATAAACGTCATTGAATCTTAAGTCAATAAACGTTAAGTTACAAAAGAGTATCAGAGAGAGAAGGGAGAAAGCTCGGTTTAGTGCGGTGATGGCCACAGTGATCCAGGTGGATAATGTCGTTTACGAATTGTTTCAAACTTCACAAACAAATTATGAATTCTTTTACCTTCATTATTCATCTCAGTAACAATGTTGATCTAATAATGTTTCAGCCACCAAAAAAAGTTACAGAGTATGTTCAAGGAATGGTAAAAAAATCTTATTTCAAGAAAAACCACAGAACACAGGTATTTAATGAAATTATTTTGATTTTCTTGTATGTTTAATATAAGTAAGTACAGTCGCCGAAATTCGCGGCGCGCCGTCTGAAAAGTGACAATCCATTTTCTTTAAATGGAACACCGCGAATGAGGGCGACTGTACTTCCTTAAATTACTCTGCTTTACAATCCCAGTTAAAACAGCTTCGCTACGAGACTCGCCTATTTTTATATATTTGATGTCTGTCTTACATCTGGGAGATCTCAGTGAAACGACGACTGGTACTGGTCTGATTTATTCATACATAAGCGGACGGTAGGACACAATGGATTTACATTATTACACAACAGTCCTTAATAAAAAAAGATTGAAATGCTGATGAGATTGAAATTTAAAAATGCTAATTCTACATTTTTTGGTTTTGCAGAATTACCAAATTCAAAACAAACCATATGTAATAGCCGGCAAAGGTGAAATGTATGCAGGAAATAATAACAAGAATGCTCTGAAGAAACAGAAACTGGGACTTGGAAGTTTCATTACAAGCGGCATTGGCAAAATAGTGCGTAACCCACTAACTTACAGTATCGATTTAACATAAATAAATAAATAAATTAGATTAGTACTCTTTAGCGTCGATGGCTCAGGGGTTTATCTCTTGACTTGTAAACTGCAGGTCCCGAGTTCGAATCCCGCCATGTAGCAATGTGTTTTTCGATTTTCATATGTACCTATTTACCCGACGCTCTTACGGTGAAGGAAAACATCGAGATGTGTGGACATATCGGTGAAGAAATTGAAAGATATGTGTGAAGTCACGCAAAATACGCGCTAGTCGTGGAGTTGCGGAAAGTGGAGCCCATCAGGGGTCGAACTACTACTAACACTAGATTTCCTTGTAGTATTTTTCAAATATTTTGGTGACTCAGAACTTTGTAGAGTCGCTGCGCAGAACACAACGTTATTAACAT
>QDHC01004717.1:0-13029 GCA_013186455.1 Papilio dardanus tibullus | reverse complement strand
GTAGCGCGTTCTTCGATTTTCTTGATTTTTTCTTCAGCGCTACGTATTAACGTTGTAACGAATTAAATTTATTTCTTTCTTCTGTGGTTCTTCAGAAACGCGTGTTGTTGTCACCGTGCACGAAAAAGGAATGAGCTCAGAATGGCTACTCGCCCCGTCCCCGACTCGCAGGAAGTGGGGGTAAAACTTCAAACAATCAACTTTAGTCAATTGAGCGTCTTTTAAGCGTGCAAAAGTCACCTGCAGGATAAGGGGACTACATGGTAAATATTTATATCTTCAAATGAAGCGATTCATATAATAATGGTCGAACTTCACTTGAGAAGTTCGTTTGATCATATATAAATAAGTATTATGAATAGAAATCACCGATTTTACGAGTAATTTTAAATACAAATAAGAGATAGTTCTACTATTACTTTATGTGTAAATATCATGAATAAAATCAACAGATATTTTATTATAAGATGTCAAACTCCAAATTATCAATTACTGGTACATTTACCTTAAGTATTTGATTATGAATTGTGGTCAAACTTAAATCGAAACGTACATTAAGTCTGCCTGGTTCGGGTGTTGTCGTTGTTCTTGATGTGCCTTTGCCTTTACCCGATCCACCCCCTTTTTTTCTTTTTTTTAGAGCACTGGTCTTGCTATGTTTTGAATAATGTTCACCTTTGTCTTCTTGAATTATGAGATTCTATATAAATATAAAAACATATCACTATTTCTATTTATTTGTGTTTAATTTTTATACTTTAACATATCAGTCTGTAGGCAATTATTAATAATTTATACTAGCTGTTGCTCATGACTTCCGTCCGAGGGGAATTAAAAAATCTTAGTAAGTAGCCCCGTTCTAAAGAGATACCTTTAAACAAACATGCATCCATACAAGGTTTCCCATTTATTATATTAGTAAGAAGCAAATTTAGTATAATTTATTATAGTAATTTCAGTATTCGTTATTTTACCATCATTGTAATATAGTTATACTTGATTACGAATAATACTTTTTAACCGACTTCCAAAAAGGTGGAGGGTTTTTATTCATCTGTATGTTTTAAAGCTGTAGAAATACTTATGTATATTAAAATCATTGCTTTGTTTGATAAATTAAGTACTTTTAAAGATGAAGTAACAAATTTTGGATTGCAGGAATATTTGTCAGTGGTAAGTACAATCGGGCTCATTCGCGATCTTCTTGATACAGACAAAATATTGCCACTTTTCAGACCATGCAACGCAAACCTCGCTCACTGTACATACACTACTTACGAATAAGAAGATATAATATTATAATACTATTACCATTTTTCTAAATTTATCAGTCAAACAATATTCTTCGCCCTTTTCACATCTCGAACCATAATTTTCTGGCTGAAACGTAGAAAGAGAAAGATATAGAACTGCCTATAAAGTATACGGTTGAAGGACAAAAAATGACTTAGACTACGTCATAAGTATGCTGTGTGTGCATCACTTTACGGTTTAAAACCAATAATATCATGTATTAAGCCTTTGCCTGGGTTACTGTTTTTGTCACGTTTGTATATTTTGTATATTTCTCGCGGCTTCATATGATTTTCTGCCCTTCGCGGTGGAAACGATGGGGTGCTGGGCTGCGGAGGCCAAAACCTTTATTTCCGAAGTGGGGCGTAAACTTAGTGATAGGCAAGGGGACCAACGTGCCGGCTCGTTCCTGGTGCAAAGGTTATCCATCGCCATTCAGCGCGGCAACGCCGCGAGTGTGATGGGTACCTTTGCACCGGGAACGATACCGGACAGTAAATTTATTTAAGGTAATTTTGATTTTATTATTGTTATATTTTAAAAAAATGGTTTTGTATAAATGTGCCACAGTCGCTGTCAGTATGACATATGTCATGTCTCATCTGGTTCTTTTAATCTATGTATTATACTTACTTCTGAGAGCAAAGCCGAAGCGAAAATAACTCCAAAAATCACGAATAAAATGTACATAGTGTCATAAGCTGGAAAAGAAATAATAGAAAAGAATAAACATAGGTTTTTAATTGCTTCAATATAAGGTAAGTGTACCAGTAATTGATAGTGACCCAGTAATTGATAATTTGGAGTTTGACATCTTATAATAAAATATCTGTTAATTCTATTCATGCTATTTACACATAAAGTAATAGTAGAACTATCTGTTATATGTATTTAAAATTAAAATCAGTGATTTCTATTCATAATACTTATTTATTAATAATATTGCATTTTACGGCAATGCGCTCTCCTTGTTTGTTACATTTCTTACGTGTTTTGTTAAGAGAGCGTATTGTTTAGCGGGGGTTTAGCATGGAACCAGCACTTTTGAATCGAAAAATATTACTCGAACTACATTTTGTTATAAACATACTTTCTATTGTCTAATTTTCTAATTTATTTTTGAATTATTTATTTAGTTATAACGATTATCAATTTCTAGGACCAAAATGTATCATTTTCTAGTAATTGATACCCCTTATTAATTGCATGCTGTCAAAATACTATGGAGCGCTCCCGCTATATATAACATTTTTTGCCTATATTATATTTACCAATATGAAGATTTGTTTTGAACAAATTTATGTTTTTTTATAATATTTTATCACAAGCATACTTATTTTTATTATGTATTGAAATAAAATATTTATTGGACTTCAATCTTTCTTAATATAACTATATTAAGTTGGTTAAAATAAGAGCAATCACCTTGTCAATTACTGGCCCACTGTATTGATTTTGCATTGTCAATTACTACCGCAAACAAAAAGACGCCTATCAATTACTACTGTATTTTGAGATGTTTGGAAAAAAAATCATAAAAATTATTAAAAGATGAATTAAAATAAATTGAGGTGTATTATAAGTTGTTTGAAGGACTGGTTAATATTATTAACTTTTACAAAAAATTGTACTAGCAATGGATTAAAAGTGACGAAGAAAATAGAGCTTTTCCGCCACTATAGTATCAATTACTGGTACATTTACCTTATGCTATTTAAGTTTATTTAATAAGTAAAATAAAGTTACCAATAAGTAGTAATAACGAGTCACAAAATAGTGTCTACTTTTCTCTAAGTTTCTCTAAGAATGCGGAATACTTTCACGTCTCTGTTAAAGTATGAAATACAAAAACCTAGCGATTAAAATGCAACACAAATTAATTTAATGTGTTAATTAAACATAATCTTTGACTGTGTTTTAATTATGGTATTAATTTCATACTCACATTATTAACTGGTTATATTTGCTTATGTTAATTTAAAAGAACTTCATTATTTCAATTAAACATTGAAGAAAACGTTTCGCAACAATTCTTTATTAATTTTAGTTTAAACTAGCTGTTGTGCGCGCCTTCGTCCGCGTGGAATTGAATAATGTAGCCTATGTTACTAATGTAGCTTTCTAATGGTGAAAGAACTTTGACAGTGGCAGAGCCCGCTTTAACATCTTCGCACGAATTGTCCGGCTCGCCCGGTGAAATACCACGACCACACAGAAGGCAGGCGTCAAATGGAAGCAATTCCGTGTTTCGTCTGATGAGTGTGGTGCCGGAGGACTAATTTTAGTCCACTTTCCCTTCCTATCCTTTTCTTATAAGGAAATGATGGGAAGGGGAAGTGGCTTTGGTGGGGGAGGGGACGCATAGGAAGGGAAATTATCCCCTTACTGTGCGTCTCCTACCTTGTAGATTAAGGGTAGGCAACGCATCTGCAATTGCAGATGTCTATGGGCAGCGGTCGCTTCGCTATTTCAGCGAATCAAGGCGGCCGTTTGCTCGTTTGCCACTTTGTAATATAAAAAAAAAAAAGAATTTTAGAAATCGGCCCAGTAGTTCTAAAGTTATTTCAATACATACAAAAATACAAAGTTTATCTCTTTATAATATTACTAATATCGATTAAAATACGAGGATCTGCACCTTACTAATATTATAAATGCATCACAATCAATTTTTAAAGTCACAGAATTAGGCTTAACAAAATAATTCGAGTTGCTAATTGTGAGTACAAAGTACAGTGAAATGCACAGTCGGTGTTCCACAGTTCACATTAGTGAGATATGCGAAGCAAGAAGCCCATGATCGCTTCTGAATTATCAGAAATTCACTAGCACTCTTATTTTGAACTACGCCATTTATAAAATTTTATTACTTATCCATATTATAAGAGACTATTGTAATGAGTTGATGCAAAGTTTTTTTATTAAATTGCTATGGCATTTTTTTTATTGTGTGGCTTATTGTTAATACTAATTTGTTGAGAATGCTGTTTCAGGCTACAAAGTAAAGCAACCATTTTTTTACAGGATGAGAAAAATAAGGGTTGTTACACATACTTATATTTTAAATATGTGTTAATGAAACAGCCAGTGGTAAATTTGTAGTTCTTTATTGTGAACCTTAACTCTATATTGAAAACTATATTAATTAATTGTACATTCTTATTATAATGCCGCATTGGCCGCTTCTTCTATCGTCGAAAAAGGATGGAAGAGTGACAATCAATATTGTCATATTCAACAATGAAAAATTAAACAAAACTATTAATTATCTAAATTCTACTAAATACTATTTTCAAATATTTTAATTTTATGTTTAAATAATTCTAAAACAATATATTTAATTAATTAATCTGCAGTTACTCAGTTATAGATATCTTCTATTTATAAAAAAGGGTAAATTGTTGATAGGACTGTTGGGTCAGACTGCAAAGAAAAGCAACTATTATTTACAGGAACACAAAAAAAAATAAGGTGATTGTAGATGTATATAAATAAGTTATTTTCATTCATTTTTATGCAGTTAAAGATAAAGATATCTGAACAATTAAATAACTGAAGAACAGACAGTTTTAGATATTTTCTATATACAGTGAAGGGTAAGTGTATTTATAAAAAGACTTTTTAAAACTAAGAAGACAGTCAGAGATTAGTAAGTATTACTTTACAAGTTACACATAGCCAGCATGAGGGTGTAACTTAATACAAAAATATTTGATGTTTTACTGTAAAATAAAAGGTGGTAAATCTTCATAAGTACGTGGAAGAGCAAAATATAAGTTATAGGCGGTTTCTTGTTGGTGATTCTGATTGAATGATAATATATATTGGCAGACCTTTATTGAATTGAGACGCTGATGTGGGTAGCGTCGGGCAAACGTTATGAAGATGTTGTAATACGGTGCCCGATAAGTTAATTGATAAATAATTTAAAGGAAAATATAAGAGCTAAAGATTGAGTTTATTTTATTAAGCAAACGAGCAAGAGGCCACCTGGTTTCGCTGAAATAGCGAAGCAACCGCTGCCCATAGACATTTGCAATTGCAGATGCGTCGCCTACCCTTAATCTTCAGAGAAGGAGACCCACAGCAAAAGGATGATTCATTTTACTATGCGTCCCCTCTCGCGGAAAATACACGTCCCCTTCCCATCATCATCCTTTATAAGAAAAGGATAGGAAGGGAAAGTGGATTAAAATGAGGCCTCCGGCACCACAATCGTCAGACGAAACACGGAATTGCTTCCATTTGACGCCGGTCTTCTGTGTGGTCGTGGTATTTCATCGGGCGAACCGAACCATTCGTGCGAAGATGTTAAAGCGGGCTCTACCACTGTTAAATATTAAAAGTATTCTTCGGCCGTGGAGTCATCAATATTATGAAACATATTAAAAATTGTATTTTAATTATTATCTGTACGCACACCTTCGGCTTTAACTGCACAATCCGACATTGTACTTAGTTAATATTTAAAACAATGTTGTGAAAGTTTGGATGGATAGATACATCTTTGTTTGAAGTTATACCTAGATACGGGTGAACAAATCTCGATGTAATTTTATATAGATTTAGAACATTGTCTGGAAGAACTCATAGGCTATTTACTAAGTTTTTTTGGAAACGGTGTTTCGGGCGACCAAATAGTAAATAAATAAAATTATTTTACTTACATAGGCAGCTAAAATTGCATTAATTATTAAGATTCATATATATGTATATAACGTAATCTTTATTATATGTATACATGTATATACGAGTATATAACCTAAGAGTACGAAATGGAGATCCAAAGTATGGAGAAACGTTATTCCTTTCTCAGAATTGCATGAAAATGGAAATGAGTGGTCTGCAGCACGAATAAATTGCTTTTCCATTTATGAATATTACAAATTTCTAATTTGGAGGCAAAAAGGTGGATCAAAGTTCTAGTCTAAAAATATTTTTCACAGCGTAGGTACAAGACCTTGAGACTTGAAATTTTGCATAGGGGCTTTTATTACTACGTAGGAGTGCAATGAGAAAGTATTTTACGAAATTCAACCCTGGGGATCCGAAATGGGGTTTCAAAGTTTATATGGAGAAACGTGATTCCATTGTCAGAATTGCATGAAAATGAAAATGAGTGCTCTGCAGCACGAATAAATTGCTTTGCCACTCAAGAATTTTACAAATTTCTACTTTTGGGAGCAAACAGTGGGGTCAAAACTCAATATTTTTTTTCACATCGTAGGTACGAATCCTTTACACTTGGAATTGTACATATAGATTTCTATTACTATTTAAAATTTATTTAATAAAGGTTAGCGGACGAAGTCGCGGGCGACCGGTAGTCTCTCAATAAGTTTGCAAATACTTACGTTTACTGCAATATCAATCTGTTGAGAAATAAACAGTTTTAGAAGGGAAAAATGCGACCATAAAAAACGTAACACCAAACAAGCTTTACACAAAATAAATAAAATAAGATCAAAAACTTTAAAACTACACCAAACATGTGACGTTACTCGAGGACAATGTAGCTTTCTAAACGTGAAAGAATTTTTGAAATCGGCCCAGTATTTCTTGGGTTATTTCAATAGATACAAAAATACAAAGTTTTCCTCTTTATATTAAATATCTGATTATGAATTGTGGTCAAACTTAAATCAAAACTTACGTAATTTTTATCTGGCTTGTATGTTGTCGTTGTCGTTGTTGTTGTGGTTTTTTTTTTACTCTTAGCTTTATTCGTTTTAGCCTGTTTACTCGCTTTACTCGCTTTTTTCCCTTTTTTCCCTTTTTTAGCTTTTTTCAGAGCACTGGTCTTGCTACTTTTTGGATAACGTTCACCGCTGTCTTGTTGAAATATGAGATTCTATGTAAATATAAAAATATATCACTATTTCAATATATCATTGCTTTGTTTGTTTGAAGTAACAACTTTATTTGGGATTGCAGGGAATATTTGTCAGTGGTAAGTGCAATCGGGCTCATTCGCGATCTTCTTGATACAGACAAAATATTGCCACTTTTCAGACCATGCAACGCAAACCTCGCTCACTGTACATACACTACTTACGAATCAGAAGATATAATATTACAATACTTGTTACCATTTTTCTTAATTTATCAGTCAAACAATATTCTTCGCCCTTTTCACATTCCGAATCATAGATTTCTGGCTGAAACGTAGAAAAAGAAAGATATAGAACTGCCTATAAAGTATACGGTTGAAGGACAAAAAATGACTTAGACTACGTCATACGTATGTTGTGTGTGCATCACTTAACGGTTTTAAACCAATAATATCATATATTAAGCCTTTGCCTGGGTCACTGGGTCACGATCTCTACCGAACCTGCATTGCACGGTGCCGTCTTCCGAGGGGCGCCCTTTAGGCGCAGCGCCCTTTTAAAGGCTCTCGAGGGTCTTTCCTAAGGCGGCCAGTGGGCGTTGCGGAAGTTACTACCGTGCCCCAGCGCCCACAATAATGGCCAAAAGGTAACTAGGTGGTTTAGTGCGGTATGCCCTCACTAGGAGGGTCAGTCCCACATACTGATTGTGCTCCCCCTGTGAGCACTAGGATCTAAAATAGATTCCACCTTGTAAAAAAAAAATGTCTGTCTTTTTCACGTTACGTATATTTCGTATAAATGTGTCTCAGCCGCTGTCAGTATGACATATGTCATGTCTCATCTGGTTCTTTTAATCTATGTATTATACTTACTTCTGAGAGCAAAGCCGAAGCGAAAATAACTCCAAAAATCAAGAATAAAATGTACATAATGTTTTAAGCTGTAAAAGAAATAATAGAAAAGAATAAACAAAGGTTTTTCATTCCTTAAATCTATGCTACCTACATTTATTTAATAAGTAAAATAAAGTTACCAATAAGTAGTAATAACGAGTCACAAAATAGTGTCTACTTTTCTCTAAGTTTCTCTAAGAATGCGTGAAAGTTCACGTCTCTGTTAAAGTATGAAATACAACACAAATTAATTTAATGTTTTAATTAAACATAATCTTTGACTGTGTTTTAATTATGGTATTAATTTCATACTCACATTAATAACTGGTTATATTTGCTTATGTTAATTTAAAAGAACTTCATTATTTCAATTAAAAATTGAACAAAAACGTTTCGCAACAATTCTTTATTAATTTTAGTTTATATTAAAAATAACGATGATCTGTATCTTACTAATATTAAAAATGCAAAAGATTCAAAGTTGAATGGAAGTTTATTTGAAGTTTGTTTTTGTTTTCTTATATTACAAAATGGCAAACAAGCGAGCGGTCACGTGTATTCGCTGAAAAAGCGAAGCGCCCGCTGCCCATAGACATCTGCAATTGCAAATGTGTTGCCCACCCTTAATCTACGGAAGACGAGACGCACAGCAAGAGGAAAATCCTTTTCCTATGCGTCCTCTTCCTCGCCAAATGCACTTCCCTCTTCCATCATTTCCTTATAAGAAAAGTATACGAAGGGAAAGTAGACTAAAATTAGGCCTCCGGCACCGCACTCGTCAGACGAAACACGGAATAGCTTCCATTTGACGCCTGTCTTCTGTATGGTCGTGGTATTTCACCGGGCGAGCCGGACAATCCGTGCGAAGATGTTAAAGCGGGCTCTACCACTGTTGAAATAATATTTACTACATTTATTAAATATAAAATTAATACGTGTATTGATGGTTGAGCCATAATATACCTCAAGGACTGGAACGTTACACGAATAAAGGCCATTTTACTAGGAAATAATAAGCGTTGTGCATTTTCATACATTTATTTATTAACTTGATGCTTGATGTTTGTCTTCTTAACCTGTAAAAGATTAATAATTATTATGATGATGCAACCTGCACATGTCGGCGAAGAAATTTAAAGATATGTGTGGAGTCACGCAAAATACGCGCTAGTCGTGGAGTTGTGGATAAATGGAGCCCATCATGTGTCGAACTTATCTCAACTGCGATATTTTATTTTACAATTGAACGTCTGCGTGGAATGAAATAAAAACTTAGTAAGTATGTGTTCTTGAATATGTTCAACATCTGTGTAAAATTTCATCCAGATTTGTTAAACCGTTTTGGAGATAACATCCATCGATAAACTCTTAGCATTTTTAATATTAAATACGTAGTAGGTTGTGTAAAAAAATTTATACCTTATTCAGTTTTCTACATCAACAACGTCCTGTAAGAATTAAAATGATTTAATTTAGTAGTCATAATTGAAAGTTTTATTATTTTTAAATATGAAACACAAAAATTATTGCTTTTTTTCGTATCTAAGAAAACAAGTTGTTACAATCAGGGGTTTACCCAAGGTACATTCGTCTATCGTGGACGTGGAACATTCAAAATGTATGTAACTGACAATGACGTTTGATATCTCACACGTGACAAGCAGTGCCTCCCCTCTCGTGTTCCGAGGGGAGGCATCATTTGAGGAGACGGAAGGGGCTTTCTATTGAAGCCCCTTCCCTACACGCGTCGGGCCCCTACCAAGGAGCCAACCTAGCCGGGCCGTGGATATACTAATAATGGACTCCACGGTCCGGTAAGGAGGTTTTGCTAGGTTAACACCGCGGGGGTTTAGCGGGTAGTCCGGTCTCTTTACAAGGCCGGGAGCCCCGCACGCAGCCGCCACTGCTGCCCTCGCAGCAGGGGCGGCGAAGTGAATAAAAGCATTACCCCGCGTAACCAAAAAAAAAAAAACACGTGACAAGCACATGACTTATCGAAAGTCAGTTTCATACATTTTTGTCGATTCCATCAGCGATATCGACAATCGAAAATTACTTTGGGTAAACCCCCAGCACATATTGGCGAAGATATTCAATGATATGTGTGAAGTCACGCAAAATACGCGCTAGTCGTGGAGTAAAGGAAAGTGGAGCTCATGCGTCAAACTACGTTAAACTAATTTTGTAAAATATGAAAAACTTACTTCATCAATCTCAGGAAAAGCTGATTTCCAAAGAACCTAATTTTAAAAAAATAACCATATTAAATACCGTTCTTTGAAGTATTAACAACATTTAAACCGTAACCGCTTTATTCCGAAACGAGTATCATCGTTAATACTGTTGTACTTTCTACGTTAGGTACATTCATTAAATTTATTCCAAAATGCGGAACATCCTTGTTCCTGGTACTTATGATACATAATTAGGTCCAATGAGACCCCTGGTCTATCTTATTTAGTTCCGAGTGTCCTCCAGTATCGTATAATTGACTGATTGGTCCTCGTTTATCGCAGTACTTTATACATTTTTTTATATTAAATAATTGGATATATATGTATGTAATTTATTACTCACGTTGGTGTAGACCTACAAAAAAATTGAAAACATTTAATTTTACAATCGGATAATAAAAAATAATTATTTGTGCTTTTTTATATATATATATTTGGGATAATAACAAAAATATTAACTTACACGAGGAGCCGCCCTTTCAATCTGAAATAAAAATAAATACATATAAATAAAATAATAAAAAAAAATCTTTCTCTTTTTATCTATACAAATCTACTGACATAATAAAGAGATAAACTTTGTATTTTTGTATGTATTGAAATAACTCAAGAACTACTGGACCGATTTCAAAAATTCTTTCACCATTAGAAAGCTATATTATCCCCGAGTAACATAGACTATATTATTTAATTGCACACGGACGAAGTCGCGCACAATAGCTAGTTAATATTATAAAGAGTAAAACTCTATATTTGTATTTTGTATGTATTGAAATAACTCAACAACTGGGCCGATTTCAAAAATTCTTTCATCATTAGAAAGCTATATTATTCCCGAGTAACATAGGCTATATATTTAATGCCATTTGGACGCAGTCACGAACAACAGCTCAGTAAAAATTCCGTTTATTAAAAAGTATAAATAAAACATCAAAATAATGTAAATTATTAAAAATGCTAACCCTTGGCTTCACGCGTATCTATGGAAATAAATCATTTTACTTATATTATTTTTTTAATTAATTGTTATACAAGATATTAAAATATACATTTCATTCACTATTCTTACCTTACAACACGCTAAAAGTATATTCAAAGACAACTATTTGTTTTTTTAGGTCGTTTTTATGCAAATATACGGAAACCTCTAGGTTTAGTCTCGATGATGCGGAACCATAAGAACCAATGATAATGCTTCACACAAGTCGCTTACCCGGCTTCATTAGACCGAGGACGATTTAAAAAGCAGATTTTGGTTTGGCGTAAGACCGTTTATGGCGTGACATCGGTCGAATGAAGCCTAGTATGTATAAAAATTTATATGTTCCATTGCAACTGCGAAGACGGGGCTGGTCGATGGTTATTAAAAATATTGTAATGTCCGTATTTGTCTACCTAATTTAAATATTACTACTTACGTTTATTTCACGTTTCACAACCTATAATTGATAATTTATTTTTACATTTGCAACAATTGATATACAGTCAAACCTAGATAAGCGAGAAACTCGGATTAGAGAGAAACCTCTATAAGTGAAACAAATATCGCTGTACCTTGGACTCTCCCCTTAACCAGGTTCGATTTATTTCTAAAAATTAAAACATTAGTAAACTATTCAAATAAAATAAAATACTAACTCCATCAGCTGCGGGTTCAATTTCACCTGAAATGTCATCGACTTCCTGAAAATATGAATAGTATTCAATTTAAGTTATGTTATCTATATCTTTACTAATATTATAAAGAGAGAAAATTTGTATTTTTGTTTGTATTGAAATAACTTAAGAACTACTGGGCCGATTTTAATAATTCTTTCACCATTAGAAAGCTACGTTATCCCCGAGTAACAAAGGCTATATTATTTAATTCGACGTGGACGACGTCGCGCAAAATAGCTAGTATTTTATATAACTAGAGTATTTTGTGTATATGAATATTAAGTACACGGGTAGACGTTGAAGGAAGAGATGACTCGTGTGTAAAATGACATCAAGAAGTGAAGACTGACATGATAGAAGATAGATAAAATCGAAGGATAAAATCCTATATACAGCGTGTCCCAAAATTCAACGATAAGCCTTAGCTATGTTACTAAGTTACCCATTATAAATAAAAAAGCAGGGATATCGTAATAGGTCAAGAGACAGTGGCTCATTGAATGGGGTAAGGTATCAAAGTACAATTAAATACAAAAAAGTTAACATAACTTTTAGACAAAAAGAGTTAGTTTATTTTATTAATTTTCCCTATGCAGGTACCGATCTGGTGATGCACTGGCACTGGCTTATCTTTGAATTTTGGGACACGCTGTATATAACACAATGCAGTTATTAATAAAATAAACTTACTTGTACACCTTCTGCAAACCATTCTTGGCTCTAAAAAATAAATATAAACAATTGTTTACTGGCTTTGAAACTAATAGAGAAAAACACGCGAGAATAACTACTAATAATTGTAGTTTGTCAGCTTGTCTGTGTGTTTGGAGGCGCTAATCTCATGAACTGCTTAACTGATGAGAGTAGGGTCTTCATTGTTGTTTTCTAATAAGTGTAACTTACCATATAAGATCAATTTGTTGAAATTAGTACATTAAAATGTGTCAATTTGAAACTGTTGATAGCCTAAATTGAGGTTCAGTTGTTTTAAACCTTTTTTAAAAAATTGTCTCAATACTGTGATAGGAATCCCCCTTGGGGCCTTGCGGCTAGAACTTATAACATGGCACGAGGCCCCCTAAAGCCTTGTTTGCACCAGGATAGTATTTTAGTCGAGTA
>QDHC01004714.1:11850-32449 GCA_013186455.1 Papilio dardanus tibullus | reverse complement strand
AGGGCCCCTTAATGATTTAAAATCAGTAATCTACACTAAAGGACTGCTTAAGTAAACATTAACCGACTCTGAGTGCAGACAACAAATTGTTTTAAATCTTTGTATTTCACACAAGTGAAAGTTATTTTTTGTTTCAAACGCTTCTTTAAACGTCTTAAAAAAGCTTTATTTAACTGATATTGTTATTAACATTCTACGCACAACTCAGACTAGATTGTCTCGCTTAAGGCCTCTCGTACACGAAGCTGAGGATTACGACTTTAGACACTAAGGCCGCATTCATACAAAAACTTTTTTAATGGGCGCTGAAATGCGTTGAGACAGAACAAGCATTTCCATGTATCTGTTCACAAGGAGGAGCTTTTAAATGTCAATCGCGCAACGTTGCGTTTTGAGCTCTGGACGAACGAAACAAGAGCGATTTTACAGTGTTTGGAAAAAAGCGCCAACGCCGACGTTAAAAAAGCGTTCATCTGAATGTAGGCTTACAGACTAACGCAATACATACAGTGAGGCGTATCTGTGTACGAAGCATAAAGCCTTGTACGCACTAGGATCGTTTTTTAGTCGAGTAGCAAGTAGTAAGTATCGGAACAAAGGGTTTACTAATCTATTCTACTAAAATGTTGCTGTCCGGACACGTTTAATTACTAAATTACTACCTTAGTGCGTAGATTTAGGCTTAAACCAGTCCAAACAGTAGTAAATCCTTTGTTTGGATGAATGCTACTTGCTACTCGACTAAAATTCTATCCTGGTGCGAACAAGGCTTAACCCTGAATTCACATACGCTTTTTTAACTTCGGCTTTGGCGTTTTTTTAACGCTCTCTTAATTCCGAACATTGTAAAATCAACCTTGTTTAGTTCGTCCAGCGCCCAAAATCCAACGCTGCGGGATAAAAAATATAAAGCGCTGACGTCTGAACAGATACATGGGAATTAATTTGTTCGTGAGTGCAAGCGGGCGTTGAAAAAACGCTCGTCTGAAGATTTTACTGCGTATGTGTAAAACTGAAGTCGCAGCTTCACGCTTCGTGTACGAAGGGCCTAAAACTCTACGCACAACTCAGACTAGATTGTCTCGCTTAAGTTAGAAGCCGTCTTAAATAATTATTATTCTAATTAACTTTAAGTAATATCACGCACGATTTACCTTCAACTGCCAATCTTATCGTACTGACTGTACTCGCTTTGGGTCACCCAAAGTATCTTTCGATTGGCGATATCGCTGATGGAAT
The DNA here is from genome assembly GCA_013186455.1 of Papilio dardanus tibullus. NCBI lineage: Eukaryota > Metazoa > Arthropoda > Insecta > Lepidoptera > Papilionidae > Papilio > Papilio dardanus. The sequence continues at coordinate 31,210 of QDHC01004714.1, read as the reverse complement.
CGACAAAAATGTATGAAAAAGACAATGACATTCGATAAGTCACTTGTCACTTATGAGATATCGATCGTGAATATTATTTCTATACATTTTTGATGTTCGCTATCGAATCGCTTTGTAGCGCATGTACTGTGGGTAACCCCCTTGGAATGTGAGATCTCTTGACTAGAAACCGGGTCAATTCAATGTCATGACAATGTCAAAGTATATATAGTCAGACAAACTTATCTGGCTTGAGACGTTATCGCGATTAGATGTCAGAAAACATTGAATACGGACTCACAGAAACCGTAGAAAGAGAAAGGTATAGAAATGGCTATAGCGTATACGGTTGAGGGACAAAAAATGCTTTTGACTACGTCATAGCTATGTTGTGTGTGCATCACATCATGGTGTTAAACCAATTATACTTGGTGTTAACTATGGTGTTAAACCAAGTGTACTTAAGTCACATTGACAGCGACTGAGACACATTTATACGAAATGTACATAAAGTCACAAAGACAGTGACATAGATCTTAGGTCTCTTTCTCCGTATGCGATTTTGTTTGTTTGGGTCCAGAAATAAGACCCAAACAAATATGACGTATTATATAGTATTGTGGCGCTCCAAGCGTATTTTCTGTAAACTAATTTTTCTTACATCCCAGGCAAAGGCTTAAGACGTGATATTGGTTTAAAACCGTAAAGTGATGCACACACAACATACGTGTGACGTAGTCTAAGCATTTTTGTCCCTTAACCGTAAACGCTATAGCCAGTTCTATATCTTTCTAGGTTTTAAATATTTTCTGACAGTACTGTAGTAAGACACCGAGCCATATGATTGTCAGACTATACTACTTTAAAATTTCTTGACATTTGTAAAAAATATTGAAGATAACGCTGATTATATTTGTACAAATTCGTTAAATTTGACTCGATTTTTTGGTATTTAATAAACTAAGTGATTAAAATAAAATAAGTCTCTCGATTTACATTAAAACAATGACTACAAAATCTTTGTTGATTTTAAATTCTACAACCGTCACCAATCGTCCGATCTGATCGGGCATTTTCTCTATAAAACATACAAAATGTTTTTTTTTTTGAATAAGAAATTAACAATTTTCAGATTTATTGCGTTTCCTATTAAAACTAAGAAAGCTCGAAAAACCTGAACACACCTAAATATTCGAATTATTTATTTAAATACAAAAGAACTTGGATAAGAGTCCAAGGGACCGCAGTATTTGTCTCGCGATGGTTTCTCTCTAATCTGAGTTTCTCGCGTATGAAGGTAGCTCGTCGGGACCAGTGAATGAAGCTCGCTTATCCAAGTTTGACTAGATACCAGGTAAAGAGGAAGTAGTGTAATGTAGTTAGACCCATGATGGGCTCCATTTTCCGCAACTCCACGACTACCGCGTACTCTGCATGACTTTACATATATCTTGTAAAGAGGTAAGATTTGTCTATTTTGAACAGGCTCCGAAACTAATGAATCGATTTAAAAATTCTACACTATCCCCTTTGACATAGACTATAATTTTCATTCTGCGCGGGCAGTAACGAGCAATATTATAGTTATCAATATAAGAGTGGATTTTTACTCACACAACATAAACCAATCTATCTCTTAATAGAGGAACTAAATGCAGTAGCCACATACAAGGCATCGGAAAGCGCAGAATTGCCAAAACTCGTGTAAACTAAGAGAAACCAATGACGAAAGGCAGTTCATGAGTTTTTGAAATCATTATCACAGTATATGAAATGTGTAGATTAAAATCAATTGGGCACTTAATTGTTTACGGCAAACCTTAGGTGTATTCAGGGAATTTCTTAACACACTTAAAATAAACATGAAAATAATGCTAAAAGTCATAGATTTATAACCTATAGAGGCTAAAAAAACCTCCGGAGACTAGTTGTGGTAAACTCAACGCTTCATTCGGTTTGAAGAGCAGGGGGTTACCCAAAGTGTCTTTCGATTGGCGATATAGCTGATGGGATCGACAAAAATGTTAACTGACAATAACAATCGATAAGTCATGCGCTTGTCACGTGTGAGATATCGAACGTCATTGTAAGTGTCATACATTTTTGAAGTTCGCTATCGAATCGCTTTGTAGCGCATGTACATTGGGAAACCCTCTACACATTATTTATAGCAAAAGTAGACTTTATTTTATTAAAAATAAGGTTCAACTTTACGCCTTTGACGAGAACGATCGTAAGAAAAATGAAAAGTTAAACCGAACCTTGTTTCAATAACAAAGAGCTCAATTTGATTTGCGATAAGAATCAGCTCTGCCTCCTTTGTACGGAACTAGGTGACAAAGTTGTAGTCTAAAGGTTATCTATAGGTTATATTATCTATAATGTGAACTTAATAATCTATTTGATTACGTTTGACTAGAAAACGTTTGAGAGATCAAATACCAGCCTACGAAATCCGCACCATTGTCTTTCCTATGTACGAGTAACACCAAAAACTCCGAATGCTTATAATTAGTAGAAATCACATTAAAAACATCTGTAACTAAAAACAAAGTTCGGTATAAAATCATACTCTTTTCCTTAAAGCTTTTTTCGCACCGGGATAGTATTTTAGTCGAAAAGCAAGTAGCATTTATCCGAACAAAGGATTTACTACTGTTCGGACTCGTTTAAGCCTAAATCTACGCACTAGGGTAGTAATTTAGTAACTAAACGTTTCCGAACAGCAACATTTTAGTTGAGTAGATTAGTAAATCCTTTGTTCGGATACTTGCTATTTGCTACTCGAATAAAATACTGTCCTGGTGCGTTTAGAGGCTTTAGAGCGTTGCCACCCAATTACATGGTACCAATTTTTTGCATGTAGCATATTATAGTACAAGGAAAAATTGTCAAGTATGCTCTAAACAGTACGTATTCTTAATCTGATGTTCAAATTATTTAAAACTATTTGACCAATTAATACTCGCTTACCATTTTTAAATTTATATCCGCGTGTAAACAGGGGGGCTACTCAAAAAAAGGGGACTACCCAAAGTACATTCGCTACGAAGCGATTCTATAGCGAACTTCAAAAATGTATGAAACTGAATAACGTTCGATATCTCACACGTGACAATCACATGACATATCGAATGTCAGTCAGTTTCATAAATTTTTGTCGATTCCCTCAGCGATTATCGCCAATCGAAAAGTACTTTTAGTAGCTCAGTTCTTTGCCGTTTTTTTATATCGAATATTGCGTGCGAACTACACTCCGGGACAAATCTATCGGCCACGTAGTGTTTTAAGTGGTCCCTAGCCTAGAATAATTGTTCAGTTTTTATGCCGTTATGAAGCCGATTTTATGGTCAACCCTCTAGTATGTTTGTTTTGTACGTACAAAAACTGGTACCACGTAAAACGTCTTTCACAATTATACTAATTTCAAAATATAATCATATAGCTCCAAATAAATTTTTTTTTGTATAACTGAATATCATACACAGATGTAAATATGATTCAATATTGTTAATTTTATGAAATTCCTACTAAAAAGCATTCGGAAACCCTATTGCATTCATAGCACCAATAGTTGGTGCTGAGGTATACGGCGTCACAAGAGATGATCATCTTGATCGTCGTGGTCGTCATCCGAGTCCGCGGAGTCCAGACTGGGTACATGGTCCAAGTCCTGACTCTCGCACTGCTGGTCCAGCTCGGGAGGAGCGTTGTCATCTCTCCATTTGTCCATTGACCTTCGACGGGCGTTCATAAAAAAGTTACCAACTGTAGTCGGCTCTAAGCCAAGTTGCCGCGCTATCGTCACTTGCATTTCTTTAGACGGCCTTTTTGTTTCCTGGAAATTTGAAAAATTATAATTAGATCTTTGATTTCGAAATTTATTTTGATTAGAGAATCTTGGGGATTACCCAAAGTTCATTTTACGAAGCGATTCTACAGCGAACGTCAATAATGTAAGGATCTGACAATGACGTTCGATATCTCACACGTGACAAGCACATAACTTATCGAATGTCATTTTCACTTTCGTACATTTTAGTCGATTCCATCAGCGATATCGCCAATCGAAAGACACTTCGGGTAAGCCCCTTGGTCGACTATATCGTCATCTTTGAGTTACTTATTGCATATTTGACTGCCCACATAAATCTATACTAATATTATAAAGAGGAAAACTTTGTATGTATTGAAATAACTCAAGAACTACTTGGACGATTTCAAAAACTCTTTCACCGTTAGAAAGCTACATTATCCCCGAGTAATATTTTATAATTCCACGCGGACGAAGTCGCGAGCAACAGCTGTAATTTACAATGCAATTTACTAATAATTTCAACTTTGAGCTACCTTAAAAATAGCCTGTAGAGTGCGCCGCTGAAGGTCTGTGAAAACCAAACGTGGCTTCTTCGGGGAAGGCATGGTATCCGAAGCAATTTCCTCCTTGCGCTTGCAGCCTGTAATTAGTAAAAAGAAACACTTTATACCTTTTCGTTACTAGATTCTAAATCTCAAAATTTAAAGCAAGATTTATTTGCTGCATTCTGAATTAAAAATATATTATTTTAATATCAACATTTGGCCGAAAATCTTTAACTCGATCATCATCAGTCATCATCATTATTCTTCGTTTTATTTATTTAATTTTATAATATAACATCATTACAGAATAATTCTAATTAATCTTTTCTGCTACTGTAATTTTTCTGAATTGCTAATTTCATCTCTAAAACTTTATCCCCTTAATTCCGAAACGAGAATCAGCGTTATTACTATTGTACTTTCTACGTTTTATACTGGTACACTCATAAAATTTATTACAAAATACAGAACATCTTCATTCCTGGTACTTCTTATGATACATAATTTGGTCCAATGAGAGCCCTGGTCTATCTTAGTTACGAGTGTCCTCCAGTATCGTATAATCGACGACTTATTGGTCTTCGTTTATCGCAGTACTTTTTTTTTATAAGGGTGTATGACTTATAATATTTATTTCATTATTGCAATTATAATATAAGTTATGTTGAATTAAAATTCTTTAGTAATGTTAAACATAATTAAAACATTACTTACTGCCTCTCTGAGGAATCTGTGCCGCTGCAACAAAAGAAACAACAATTAGTACAACAAAAAAACATAGTATGTTGCCCTACTCACATACTTTATACGAAAAACTAAATTCTAGAAACTGCAATTTATTTCTATATAAAAACAATGTACATCAAGATCTGGGTAAGAAAATCATATTTGTTAATGTTACAGATTTTTTGTCCTGATTCTTCTAAGTGCAGATTTATGGTCGAATATTGAAACGTCATTCAGGTAAGTACAGCGTCTTAAATGATGAGACCTTGCTTAAACTCCTTACATACAAATCTTGACGTCTGTTAGATTGTAAACGTCTATTTTACGTTTCAGTATTCGACATTTATCTACGTACAACAATCATGCTGCTAAAATAAACAACTAGATAGCTTCCACGCGTATCTTTGATTTGCTACCTTGACTCCCAGAGTCTTTAAAGGACTCCTTAGTGAACAATTAAAAAATCAGAGTGCAGCTATACAAAAGAAATTAAATATCTACACTAATATTATAAAGAGAGAAACTTTGTATTTTTGAATTTTTGTACTGAAATAACTCAAGAACTACTGGACCGATTTCAAAAATTCTTTCACCATTAGAAAGCTACATTATCCCCGAGTAACATAGGCTATATTATTTAATACCACGCGGACGATGTCTCGCACAACAGCTAGTGTTTAATAAAGTTAAACGTGAAAACTTCATAGTTTAAATAAAACAGCTAACGTTGCACTAATTTAAACTGATACTCTCAAACAAAATGTCCTCAAAGAAGAATTTATAATAACTTCAAATAGCTTAAAATCCAGTCTGAAAACTATTACCAAACTGAAATAGAATAGATTTTAAATAACAAAATAGTTTCAGATAATAATAATTTCATTAACAAAACTTAAGCCAGATCCAATCTGTCTATATCTAAAACGTTCTAATGAGAAAAATAACAAACGCATACCTGGCGACAATGTAAACAACATTAATAAAGGGTTCTGAAATCTCGCAGGCACCTAAAAAATCATATGAACAAAACTAGTCAGCCCGGGCGCGGGAGGGGAACGGGGACAGGATGGCAACAGCATTCTAGCATTCACCTTGGCTTCTTTAAGCTAACAAAATACACTTAACTATAACTAAAAACAATTATCCAAGACTAAAACAATTATTCATTGCGTAGGCAGTATCGTTGCCAAACATAAACTAGACAATGATAATGCCTATTCAAATTAAAACATCTATTAGAGGAAATCTATTTTTTACTTTACACATTTTATGAACAAAAAATATCCCACCCAAATCTTATCTAATTTTGGACTTGTCACAAAGCATTATGTTACTTATATTAACATATACGTACTCGTAAATCTCTTTTATTACCTTTGCGACAAGTTTTCGATTTTGACACCTATAAGAAACCAAGTACACTGCTACGCGAGGTACGGGAATAAAGGGATTTGTGAAAACTAGAAAGCTAGATAGAAGAAAAAAGATCAAAAGAGAAATTATCTGAAACAAAAGAAACTGAAATAGAGGAAGAAATTTATGAGGTAAATCAAAGAGAAAATGTTGGGAGAGGATTTGAGGATGGCGTCTTTAAGGAACCATATGAAGATCTGGGAAGGACTCACAAGCAAGACATGTCCCCTGCCGGTTCGTATACCGGCGCTTCCCAGTGGGGCGGAGGTCCGGGGTACAGCCCGGAGCCCTGGGGGGGCGGAGCGCCCGGGTACTCCCGGACAGGGCAGTAAGACTGCATGTTGTTTACATTGTCGCTCTTTATCGTTTGCGGTTGAGTATCTGGAAATTTAGTTTAAAATAACTATCTTGATTCTAATTCACATCTGTTAAGGTGTAACTAAAAGTCAGTACAATTTTGAGATCCAAGATTTGTTTAAATAAAATTACTTGTATATCAAACAAACTTAAATGATTAAGTACTGTCGATAAAATCTGTCCGTAAAATATTGTGGTATCTCCAAAACATTGACGCGGACAAAGAGATGACAGCAGCTTCAATTTCGCATCAAACTAGTGTCTTTATAGTAATAAAGGGTGTTATAGTAATATTAGAGTTACTCCTAATTTATTAAAAGTCTAGCTGTTGTGCGCGACTTCGTCCTCGTGGAATTAAATAATCTAGCCTATGATACTCGGGGGTTATGTAGCTTCTCAATGGTGAGAGAATTTTTAAATCGGCCCAGCAGTTCTTGAGTTATTTCAATACAAACAAAAATACTCTCTCTTTCTCTCTTTATAATATTACTTAGTATAGATAACTTAGGTGTACCGGTAATGGTTCAAGTGGCTCGGCCTTAGCAATCACTTTTAAGTAGGTATAGTTAGCCACCATTTGCTTTGGCACGTCGGACAAGAGTACTCTTCTTCCCAGCGTGCCAACTTAAAGGCTAGATGGTAATGGCAATTAGGTTTTTGATTTCTATACAATTTGTATTCTATACTATTCCATTTGTAGACGAAACCCTATATTTGGATAAAGGTTTCTTATATAAAAATTACAAAGGTAGATAACAAAATATATTCAAGTATTAAGAATTACATTTAAGAATCAAAATATACCAGAGGCGCTAGAATAGTCGGGCCTTGCGGAGCTCGGGGAGAGAGGGTCGATCGATAAGAGGGCTGCGGGAGGGCAGAGGGTAGCCGAGGTGAGGAGAGGGGCGTGACGTCACAGCGGGAGGGGAGACATGTGCCTCGCTCTACCCTGCTGACGAGAAATTACTATCGTTTTTTATTACGAATATTTTACATACAAATACTTGTACGATTTGTATGCTGTTTTAAAGTCATAGTAATTTAAAAATAGATTTATTACCACGTATGCGTAATTTAGAACATAATTTTGTTTGGATTATTTAATGAATTATGAACTATTTTTGAAGATAAATAATATATTTCGGGATATAATATACGTTAATAACAATTAATAATTTTTGCAATCGTTGTCCACTAGTATTATAAAGAAAAAAAATATTTTTGTTTAAATTGTAATAACTCAAAAATTACTGGGACGATTTCAAAAATTCTTTCACCATTAGAAAGCTACATTATCGCTGAGTAAAATAGGCTATATTTTATAATCCTCCTCGGACGAAGTCGCGGGAAGAGCTACACATAAACGTGAAAAATATATTTTATTATATATATAAGCTTCTTTAAATACACTGGAATTTCTATTAATATAATTAAATGTCGAGTTTGAACGAACAATATAAAAACATCACTAAGAATAGCAACACCTATTTGAGATTAACTCTCAAAATTCATTACAAGTTCATCAAATTGGTTCAAATAAACAGTAACACTATAAGTATACTAGCTGTTGCTTCCAACTTCGTCCGCGTGGAATTAAATAATATAGCCTATGTTACTCGGTGATAATTAACCTTTCTAATGGTAAAAGAATTTATGAAATCGGCCCAGTCGTTCTTGAGATATATCAGTACATACAAAAATTAAATAAAACAAAGTCTCTCTATATAGATATAGATAAATGATAACATTGTAAGTTACAGTACTAACATGAAAATAGGCCGGAATCAATATAAAGTACCGAGGAAACTTGCAAATAAAAAGTATCGCAAAATTAATTAGTGCCACGTTTACCTGACTAAAGTTAGGAAAGTTATTAAAAATGGAGAATCAATAGATATTTCAACTCTAGAACATTTTTTCTCTATTTTCTTATATGATAAACTCCCCGACCTACTCCTGTAGGGACAGGTATCAGGTTTTTGTCCTCCAAGTTAATCTATCTTCCGTCAACTCAGCCGTCCGTTCTTGACCAGGTCATACACGCAATCATCTCTTAAGCCTTGTACACACTAGGATAGTATTTTAGTCGGGTAGCAAGTAGCAAGTATCCAAACAAAGGATTTACTAATCTATTCTAATAAAATGTTGCTGTTCGGACACGTTTAGTTACTCAATTACTACCCTAGTGCGTAGGTTTAGGCTTAAACGAGTTCGAACAGTAGTAAAATTATTAATTATTATATTATTAATTGTTCCGATAAATGCTACTTGCTACTAAACTACAATACTATCCCAGTGCGAACAAGGCTTTAGGCCTATTTCTACCGGTGTATCAATTAGGCAATTATTTTCTTTTTAATTTATTACCAGGGACCTTACAATACGTCTATTGAGAATCATATTACGTCTTAAACTGAACTGACTCGCAATTTATACTACCACGTTTTCATAAGCGTCGGTGGCCCAGGGGTTTAGTTCTTGACTTGTAAACTGCAGGTCCCGAATTCAAATCCCGACATGTACCAATGTATTTTTCGATTTTCATATGTATATATTTACCCGACGCTCTTACGGTGAAGAAAAACATCGTGATGTCTGTACATATCGGCGAAGAAATTCAAAGATATGTGTGAAATCAAAATACGCGCTAGACGTGGAGTTGCGGAAAATGGAGCCCATCATGGATCGAACTATACTACCACCAAGTTCTTAAATCGGAAGGTCGCATTATCTTCAAGACGTAAATATTACCCGCATTTTGCACGTCTGCTTGTTACGATTCAAAAACATTGCGAATACGTCACTATCTAATCGACCCAACAACTTAGGCAGTATACACACTGACGACCCTAGTCGTTTGATCACATAACAACAAAATCAGCGGCTTCTGTACAGAAATATTTTTTAAAAGAATAGCATAACAGGATATTGACTAAAATGAATTTCAATGATTTTACTAAGCATGAAAGCCTCCTATTAGTCTAATAATAGTTAATTTTTACACCGAATTAATCTTATAATAATTTAAAAATTAAACGCTTTTATAAATGCGTATAAAATAGTCATAACTATAAAAGAAAGGTTTGCAGTTTTCTATATCGCACGAAATAATACACGCCGCAAAACTTTTGTGTTTAACTACCCTTATATCGACTCGAGCGTAGTGACGTTCTAATATCGAGCGAGCGTCCTCGCGGTATCGATTTAAGGAATCGATACCAGCTGACGTCGCGGTACGATAAACAAATGAATTTTATCGATGGACATTTTAAAAACTTAGTGATACAATCTGGGCTGGTAAATAAGACGTTTATCGCGTTTCGTTTTGTCAGCAAATATGCAAAACATAAAGACATACTACATTATGACATAAGTAGCCGTTGTGTGCGACTTCGTCCACGTCGATTTAAATAATATAGCCTATGTTACTCGGGGATAATGTAGCTTTATAATGGTGAAAGAATTTTTGAAATCAGCCCAGTAGTTCTTGAGTTATTATACATACTAAAATACAATGTTTCTCACATTATAATACTAGTATAGATTAGCTATAGTAGGACAAGGATCTTGTGACTTACTTCCTAGGAGCTCTAATGAGCTTTTGTAATTTAGTATATTCAAACCGGGTGCAATACAGGGTGAGTCGATTAATCTATTGTTGTAATGTCCAAAACATTCATAAGGGGTGCAACTAGTAATGGGGTAAAAAGCACCCTGCATTCATTAGTATTTTTTTTACTGAGCATGGATTGAATTTAATAGTTTGCTGCAATGTTTTATACTCTACTAGCTATGCCTGCGACATCAGAAGTGATGTTTTCACCTCCTCCTTTCAACTCCTTACAACTAATAATTGTCTCTTAAAAAACAAAGGTTAAATGTGTCTGCATTATCTCACAGTGTCCTACTAAACTTCGCTATTTCAGCGAATTAAATTAGCCGCTTCCTACTTCGCCACATTGTGGTAAAAAAATATTATATCGATATTCGTCGAATTTTGAAGCTTCTCACTAAAACGAAAACTCATGTAAAATCTGTATAAGAGCGCTTTGACAAACGAAATACCTAGGTGACCTAGATATTTTGAAGTCTAGCTTTAGTTAGCACCTCTCAGACATTGAATACTAAAAACTTTTTGAATAGTTGATGTCATTGATCAATTGTTTGTATTTTTTGTATGTGAAATAACTCAAGAATTACTGGGCCGATTTAAAAAATTCGTTCACTATTAGAAAGCTACATTATCCCCGAGTAACATAGGCTATATATTTTAATTCTAGGCTGACGAATCGCGAGTTGTAAATAAAATATTATAATTTTCATTGTGAACTTCGCTTTATAATTTACCTATCATATCAAACAGTATGTAATTGGACTTTCATTACGTACCTATAGTCTTAATTGATTTAGAGTCCTTTTATATTTTTGACGTCTGTTAAATTGTAAGCTTTGAAACAGTATTCATCAGTATTTAAGGTTATTATTGTACATGTAGAAAAAAATATTTCGGAATAGTTGAACATTTTAATTCGGGAATATGTGTATATTTGTTAATTTTTCTACTCTTTTTTGAAATATGTTTGATGTCTAAGTTTTGTTTTTATTTCATTGTTGTTTATAAATTTCTAGTATTAACGCCTGTAGCACGCTGCCGCGAAAGCGAACCATCCGAAGTGAAACACATTTTGATATGAACCATGCATGTGGTTTATTTCGGCAAACAATTTAGCAAAAACCTTACAACTCACAGGACAAGACCAAACCTAACTTGGAGCGAATTCTGCGTTTAATTTTGGTTATTTTTCAATGCTTCGATGTTGATAAGTTTTCGCGTCTGTGTGCTACAAGTCTAAAACAACAAAAAACACTATACATAGAAGTAATACTAGAAGCGTCATGCAAGTACCTGCGAGTCGCAGCGCCGACATCCGCTGGAACTCCGGCTCCTGCAGCCACTTCCACATCCGCCTGAACGTCTCCCGTCCAGACTTCAGCTTTGACCAGGGCTTCGGATTCCGCAGCAGGTCGCTGAGTGTGCCCTGCGACCTACACAGGACCCTCTGCGCGAAGATCGCCTGTGGTATTGAGTATCGCTTCAACTCCCCGCTTATCCTCTGTGCGAGCTCCTTAGTGTTGATCTCCTCCGTGTCGTGCACCTGCACCTGCTGCTGCGCCTGCTCCTCCCTCGCCAGCAACGCGGCGTTGAGGTCGAGGCCGGGGCTGGGCAGCGGCGGCGTCGGCGACCGCCGCTCGTACGAGCCGGGCGACACGCTGCGCCGGCTGTACCCTGACTGCGGGGACAGCGGCTCATTGTACGCGTTGGGGGAGAGCGACGCGTACGACTGCTGGTGCTGGATGACCGTGAAGGTGCCACCGGCATGGTACGCGAATTTGTCAGAGACTGTACTAATGGGGGGTAAGGGCAGCAGCGGCGTGAGAGTTGCGTAGGAGGCCGGCTCGAGGCCCGGCGGCGTGAGGCGGCCGTTGACCGCCGCCAACGGGTGGAAGGCAGCGTCGCCGTCGGGCAGCAGGTCGGGCGAGAGCCGCGGCGGCGACGCGTGGCTCGGGGCCACGATCACGGTGAGCGGCGCGCGCTCCCTCATCCTCGTCTCATCCATAGCGCGCGACCGGCGGCGACGGGGTCGCGCGGGCGACTGAAGCACGCCTGCGCCGCGCCCTTCCGTCCCCGCGGTGCCTCGGTCCACGTCCTGCGAACAGCCCCTATTTTTATCTCCCTCGCGCTAAACAACCTATATCCCGAGACGGACACGCGAACTTGCACCTTCTACAATGGGCTAATAGTCTATTTTCATGTGGAAAATGCGATTGTGACGTGAACGCTCTCTACAATGCACCCTTAACCTACCCCGAGGGGGTACGAGCACTAACATTGGAACCGAGCATTGTTATACATACATTGCTGCTTAAAACTTAGCCTTAACTACAGTAACGGACTCCAAAGCAGCGATGTACATTGCGTTTCAGATGAAAGTCGGGGGTTGCGCGCGGCAGACGGGCACGTGGTAGGCAGCTGCCCCCGTTCGAGTACTGTCACTCGGCTATTTGCGTGACTGCCGCGCGCTGGAACGCCCGGACATTTGAAGGGAAAACTTTGGGTTTTTTACATTATAATACTTATACCATTTGCAAGTCCTAGAGAACAACTAAAACATTTTTTCTTTACACAATGTACCTAACTATGGAAAATAAAGAACTCTTGAAGAAAATAGGGTCAGTCAAAGAACGAATGTCTAAAAATGCAAGAGTCTAAAAAGGTCTTAATGTTAACGATGTAAAGGTTTCATTCTACACTAAACTACTTAATTATTAGTTAACTAGGTGTAGCTTGCGACTTCGTTTGCGCGGAATAAATAGCATATGTTACTCGGGGATAATCTAGCTTTCTAATGGTGAAAGAATTTTTGAAATCAACCCAGTAGTTCTTGAGTTAAGCCTTGATCTCTACAGGATAGTATTTTAGTTGTGTAGCAAGTATTATAGTAACTAAACGTGTTCGAACAGCTACATTTTAATAGAGTAGATTAGTAAATCCTTTATTTGTATTCTTGCTACTTGCTACTCAACTAAAATAAAATCCTAATGCGAACAAGGCTTTATATAAATATATGCAAAAATGATAAAATACAAAGTTTCTCTCTTTATTATATTAGTATAGTACAATTTTATTTATTTTACTATTATTTGTGTTCTACTTAAAGATTAACTTTATTACTTAGAAATAAATACAATCTATACAAATTTAATCAGCTGTTACTAGTCATAATTTATGTTTTATAAAAACTCGTATGATAAAGACGGGCCTACGAGTAGCTACTGTATCGCACACACCTGGCGAACACAAAGGGGATTCCTAGGGATGTGCAAACTAAGAATATAAATATATCGATATCGATAAAATGTGTAAAAATAAAATCTAACGTTATTTTAATGAGAAAATTAGGAACCAATATATGTAAATATAAAAAAGAAAAAAACAACCTTTAAAACATAATTACATTTTAGTAAATATGTTTAAATATTATAAAAAAAAAAATTGGTCAGTTGACAAAGGTTTTGGCCGCTTGCTCGTTTGCCACCTTTTAATATAAAAAAGCTTTATCTATCTATCTATCTATCTATAAGTAAATATCAATCGAGCAGAAACATGACTAGAAAAAAAATTATTAAATGTTACATTTAGCTGTGCTGTGATATTTTTTAACCTTTTTGCTTTCTCTTTGATTTAACTTTACATAGAAAAATGTTGATTAATTTAATTAGTAAACACCACACAACACTAAAATAACGTTTTGTAACGTTTGTTTTATACATTTATTTCAATATCGATAATAATTAAGTCACATCACTACGCTAAATAAGCGCGTGCCACCCCTATGAGTCCTGTCGCGTCCTGCCGCGGTAGTAATTCTGTATAAGGGTACGTTCACACAGATCGGAGGGTAAAAACGGACTTTTCGTAAGCAAGCGCAAAAATCTTATATAAAATTAAACTTTAATACAGACTTATAAAGCTCAATTTTATTTGCAATAAAAATCTGATATGTAAGCCAAAGTATGTCTGAACGGAAACTGACATGCAGTTTACTAGGAGTCATAAAATTGTTACATTTACACTACTATTAAATCATAGAATAAAGACACAATAACCCTACGACATCATTAGACCGAGTTTACGAAACAACGGAGGCTTCGGCGTAAGGCCGTTTTTTACATTACATCGGTCTAATGAAGCCGTAGGTTAATATGTATGTTATCTTATCAAATAGGTCTTATTTTATCTCAGAATAAGAATAAATCTGTGTGTAGCTGATACTTGTAGGTAAATGTCTACGCAACGTAGCGCGTAGCACGTAGAATTGAAATTACTTTAAAGTGGTGAAAATCAGCTGCTATATTTACAACTAGCGGTTGTGCGCGACGTTGTCCGCGTGGTATTACATAATATAGCTTATATTACTCGGGGATAATGTATCTTTCTAATGGTGAAAGAATTTTTGAAATCGGACAAGTAGTTCTTGAGTTATTTCAATACTCTTAGCCACCTGCCCCTTCCCATCATTTCCTTATAAGAAAAGGATAGGAAGGGAAAGTGGATTAAAATTAGGCCTCTGGCACCACACTCATCACACGAAACACGGTATTGCTTCAATTTGACGCGTGTCTTCTGTGTGGTCGTGGTATTTCACCGGGCGAGCCGGACAATTCGTGCGAAGATGTTAAAGCGGGCTCTACCACTGTTAAAACACAATATAGTCTGGCACACATAGACTACTTTTTTTCCAATTCCGCGCTGACGGAGTCACGGCCGATAGCTAGTTTTACATAAATACTTATTGGTAGGATACCAGGTGACATCGGAACATGACATTAGTGGATGTGGTAACGGATGTCATTATGGTGGCATGTGGTCTATGGTCACTTGGCGAGACTCGTGCGCATGCTGGTTACCACATCCTGATAGTTGCTGTTTATGGTTGGATGGGTTTAAATGTTTTTTAATTATATGTTTTCATTGTGTTATAATATTTTTTTTTTAATTTATTCTTAGTATGTGTTTGAAATCCCTAAAGCCTTTGCAGTAGTATTTTAGTTGAGTATCAAGTATCAAGTATCCGAATAAAGGATTTACTAATATACTCTATTAAAATGTCGCTATCCGGACACATTTAGTTATTAAATTACTTGCTACTCGACTAAAATACTATCCTGGTGCGGACAAGGTCTTAGTAATAAAGTAAAATGTTATAAACTTTGAGGTTTTTGGCTTCGATTAAATCTTAAGCCTTGTACACACTAGAATAATATTTTAGTCGAGTAGCAAGTTGCAAGTATCCGAACAAAGGATTTACTAATATATTCTACTAAAATGTTGCTGTTCGGGCACGTTTAGTAACTAAATTACTACCCTAGTGCGTAGGTTTAGTTTTAAACGAGTCCGAACAGTAGTAAATCATTTGTTTGGATAAATGCTACTGACTTGCTACTCGACTTAAATACTATCTTGGTGCGAACAAGGCATTTCTCTTCTTACTAATATTATAAATGTGTAAGTTTAGATGGATGGAAAGATGTATGGATGTTCCTTTGAAGGTCTTGGTACCATTAAGGCTTAGATCTTGGTCATAGGTATAGACCACAGTCTACATAGACTAATTATTACGTTTATTTTTGTTCACCACAAGGGGCCTACCCAAAGTTACTTTCGATTGGCGATATCGCTGATGGAATCGACGATGACATTGGATAAGTCATGCTTGTCACGTGTGAGATATCGAACGTCATTGTCAGTTCCATATATTGCTTTTCGCTATCGGATCGCTTTGTAGCGCATGTACTTTGGGTTGTTACCCACGTAACGTAATAATTAGTAACCCCTGATGGATGCGCGATGTCTAGTTAAAAATATAAAAAAAAAATTGTAACACATTTCAGCCTTCTTTGAACATAATTATATAATTGATTAACCTATAAAGTCATTGCTTTGTTTGATTTTTTTAAAGTTAAACAATGAAATACAATTGTTTCGTACACCTTTCACTTTCCCCCTAGAAACCCTATCTTTGTATCTAAAAAATGTATATTTGCGTGTTTAAAATATTCTGCCGACCCTTTATAAGCACCCTATTTTATTAGCATGGCACGCTTTTCGAAATGACAGCTGCGCGGCCGCCATCTTGTGACGTCACCCCATCGATTTTTTTTACAATCGATGCTATCGACCGCACACCTGTGCTTTGCCTTCCTGGAGCAATGACCTTTATGTTTGCTTGTTTTAAAAAAAAACAAAAATTATTGCACCTTGGACAATATTGGTATATCCTTAGATATGTAGAGTACAAGTAATTTATTAATAGTTTTGCTCCACTCAGTCCTTACAGGACTAAAAAAATATTAATCAGTAATCGATGATACTATGCTTGGTACACACCAGGATAGTATTTAAGTCGAGTAGCAAGTAACTTCGTAAATAAAAGTGTCTAAACACGAACATTTTAGTAGAGTAGATTAGTAAATCTTTTGTTCAGATACTTGTTACTTCTCGACTAAAATACTATTCTAATGTGTTATTCGCATTACAGACTTTAGAACTACGTTCTACATCTATGTAAAATTCCATCCAAATACGTTCAGCCGTCCAGGCAGTATTGGAGAATAAGTATGTCAATACTTAGTACTTAATCATAACGTCGGTTTGTACAGTTAACAAATAAAACGTACATTGTCACAGACATACAGTGGTAGAGCCCGTTTTAAGATCATCGCACGAATTGTCCAGCTCGCCCGGTGTAATACTACGACCACACAGAAGACAGGCCTCAAATGGGAGCTATTCCGTGTTTCGTCTGATGAGTGTGGTTTCGGAGGCCTAATTTTAATCCATTTTCCCTTCCTATCCTTTTCCTATAAGGAAATGATGGGAAGAGGAAGTGGATTTTCCGGGGGAGGGGACGCATAGGGAGTGGTATTACTCCGAAGGGAACTTCTCCGAAGATTAAGGGTAGGCAGTGCATCTGCAATCGCAGATGTCTATGGGCAGCGGTCGCTTCGCTATTTCAGCGAGTCCAGGTGGCCACTTGCTCCTTTGCCACTTTGTAATATAAAAAAAAATAAAAAAAAATCCAAACAACAAAAAAGGTAAACATATTTTGCAGACCCTTTCACTTATAGTCGTATCAGTGACACTTGTCTCATATTTCTTAAAAACTTGATTAAACGAATAAACCACAATTGTTCCGCTTTAACTTGGACAGGATATGGAATATTTCTATGGCTTCTCATTCAAGCCTAACTTGAATAAAGGGGACAAACAGACTATAAGTTTTCAAGTTACCAACGAGCTAAAAAAGCATTTCCATGTTGATACAGCGACGCTTTTAAATCGTGACGATTTTTTATAGCATAGCGTTGCATTTGGAACGATAGATAAACGTAAATAGGTTGATTTCACATCGTTCGTAATGAGCTAGAACGTTAAAAAAGCGTCCGACCGAAACTAAAATACGTCTACGAACGAAGTCGTAGTATATTCGTTCCAAATAAAACCATAATAGAGCCACAAAATAAATCTTAAGAAACATATTTTCCAGTACTAACTACTAACTATACTTCTGTCGACCACATCCTCTTTTACAGTCTTGAAAGGACGACCTAGTTGAAACAAAAAGGCTGACCAAGGAGGTATTTAGGCATAGAAATCCTTTACCTAGACGTCTGCTAAAAATTCTTGTTAAACTTGACGACTATAACCAGAGTTAAATAGAAGTTTTTTTCATACAATTTCAATATTAAATTGAACTTTAAGCGTCTCCCTTAGTAGACTAATTAATGACTATATAGCACTAAATATTATAAAGAGGTAATATTTGATTGTTTGCATAACAGGCATACTATTGAACCGATTTGAAAAATTCATTCACTGTTGGGACCTGAAAAGTTACATTATCCCCGAGTGACATACTTTTATATTATTTACTATTCCGTGCGCACGAAGTCGCGGGCAACAAATAGCGTTCTAGAGAAACCTTTGTGTATGGCAGAATTGATTTAAATAATAGTCATTGAAGTATTATAATACAACGCGACGCCATCTTGTGTAAAACAAAAACTTATGAATATCTTACCAAATCAATATTTTTATCGATTTTCATCAATAATTCCTCGTCCTTAGTCTTTATTTTAACATATTTATCATTAATATGTAATTCTATTACGTAATCTTCCATTACTTTATGACCTAGAAAATATCGAAAATTGATAATTAAGATCCTAAAATATCGGAAATCTTACCCTCCGTATGACCCGTTGTCATAGTAACCCCGTCGCAGCACAACGCGTACGATACCAACAACATAGTTTTATCTCTTTCTAACTATATAATTTCAATAGTAAGGGGGAAAGAGGTGATTGTATAATGTGGTGTTGCGTTTTCCATTGAACAGCCGTTGGTAAAATCGATATCGCACAAGGCTAGGCGTCGATTATCCGTTCTATTCACCGTCGAGAAGTTTCCGAAACTATAAGGTAACAACTCTCAACATTTCTCCAGTAACTTTCGACTATAGCTCCGGGTAATAAGGTACATTTTGTATTATCAAATATTTGTATTTATGTGTGTATAATTTAGACTCGCCTTGCGGCTTACAAAGTGACACAGCGAACATCGACTATTGATTTTCACGATCCAACGATGTCAAAGTTCGATTTATTGGATAAAGTTAATGTTCATATTTTAATGTTAATTAAACTGTGCTATATATTTAAATTATTACTATTTATTCAGAGCGAAGGACTGCATTGTGGACGCCATTGGAAAAGACCTAAATCGAGCAGTAGGCAGACAAAGGGTGATGATGATAAATGACGAGAAGTGGTGAAGTTAGGAAAATTACATTTCTTAAATACGACTATTCGACGCTTATATATTTACTAGCAGTGGCACGCGAATCCGTCCATTCTGAATTTAAAAAAAACATCGTAAGTAACCTATGTTCTACACAAAGAA
>QDHC01004710.1:103974-117901 GCA_013186455.1 Papilio dardanus tibullus | reverse complement strand
TTGACCGAGTTTTAAAAATACGCATGCGATGTTTATTAAACTAAAACATTTTAAAAACATATTCCGCTGGCATGTAAATAACCTAAGCTACGTTGATTTTTAAGGTATTTTTTTTAAAATCTCTCGGAATTCTAAAAAATATGAGCTAACACAAAATCGTGCTATAAACCGAGTCTTAAACTAGGTAAGCCTCATTTATCCCAACATTATAGTACTAAAGTGAAAAAGATATTCACAACGGTTTTAAAAGAACATTTACATTTTAGAGGCGTGAATTTGCACGCTATGAATGGAAGAATATTTAAATTCAGTCGATTGTTCATACCAATGTGTTTTAAGAACATTCTACTAAGTATTTATATGAAGCGTTAAATATTTTTTGTACATTTTGACTCAAAACGTTATTAGGTTCATAAAATATTTAATATTTTTTGTAGAGCGTCAGTGGCTCAGGGGTTTAGCTCTTGACTTGTAAACTGAAGGTCCCGATTTCGAATCCCGCCATGTAACCAATGTTTTTTTATTTTCATACTCGTATGTATACCCGAGGCTCCTACGGTGAAGGAAAACATCGTGATGCAACCTGTACATATCGGCGAAGAAATTCAAATATATGTGTGAAGTCACTCAAAATACGCGCTAGTCGTGGAGTTGCGGAAAATGAAGCCCATCATGGGTCTAACTACACTACTAGCAGTATTATTTGTATTATTTATTGTTTCTTAGTATATTTTAAGGAGAGACAAAGAGAGGGAGAGGGAAAAGAGAATAAATGCAGTATCAATGTTTTGGACATGTGTTTCGTAAATACCCACATCTCGTGGTAGGAGAGGATTCCTATACGGGGAATTCTTTTGCAGCGTCGAATATGTCAAATATTCATAATATTTTGTTGACAAACAATCATGTTTAACAAAAAAAATATGTTACGAAATAAAAAAACAAATCGGATTCAAAGTACATTTATTTCCTAAAAAAAAACCCTAATTGCTTTCTCCTTTTACAATTTTTCTCTTAAGAAAAATGTGTCATATTAAACTGTTATCGTAGGAGTCCAGTCATTATAGGGTCAAAGTATACAAAAATATTTCTGTCTTGTTTTGATGCTAACACTACTGTTATGCCTCAGCTTCATTAGACAGTGTTCGCGACAAAAACGAAAATATGGCTTCGGCTAAAGTCCGTTTTTATCGTTAGAACGAGGTCTAATGAAGTAGGGACTTTTATGCTATGGAATGAATCATTTTGACATTCTATGATAGCTTCCGTCTCCCCTCACCGACGAACGGTGTGCTATAGGAGTCGAAATACCGTCGTACCCTTCGGTCGCCGTGCGCATGCGCCCACACCGCATCGTGGAGTTCTTCAATCAGCTCCAGCGTCGACACACTGATAAGCACCTCATGCGTCAACCCGAAGAAGGAACCACGCTCTTCGTCAAGAAAGTCAGTGAACTACGAATTAAATGATTTCCCTATACATACCATAGTATATATTTTTTTATATTATAAAGTGGCAAACGAGCAAGCGGCCACCTGGATTCGCTGATATAGTGAAACGACCGCTGCCGATAGACATCTGCAATTGCGATGTGTTGCCTACCCTTAATCTTTGGAGGAGGAGACGCACTGAAGGAGGACAATTCCTCTTCCCATGCGTCTCCTCCCCCACCAAATCAAATTGCCCTTCCCATCATTTCCTTATAAGAAAAGAATGGGAAGGGAAAGTGGACTAAAATATGCCTAAAAAAATTATTAAAAAATGTCAAAATTAAAAAAAAAAATGTTACTCACACCTCCTTTAATTAAAATAGTGAATATAAAAATAATGGATTTCTTCGAAAAATTCATTCTGAAGTATTGCAATAGGTTATTTTCATCTAGATTTTGGTTTAGAAATCAAAATGTACTACATCTAAGGTAAGAATCACTTATCAACGTTTCACTGTACTTTATAAAACTATGTTTTATTATTATGGATTTTATTATTTCCTACAACTTTATATCGAAATAAATTTTTACTAGCACTTGTAATATAACCTTCCAATTCAATTGCAAGCAAAATAGATGTATTTGATTTAAAAAAAATGAAGTCGAAGGTATATTGTACAATATAACACAGGCAAATTACATTATGCCTGCTATCAACCAGGCAAATTACAAAATGCCAAGACAAAATGTAATATGCCTTCAACATATACATATTTAATACTAGCGACTCGCACGGGTGCAAATCGGTATAGTGCTGATACTAAATACTGCAGCGTATGCAATGTAAACGCTAAAAATGTGTTAATTTACGACATCATATTAAAAACCTATAAATTATCAGTGTTACTCTACTATATACATGAACCTTCCTTATGAATAATTCTATCTATTAAAAAAAACCGCATCAAAATCCGTTGCGTAATTTTAAAGATTCAAGCTATTATAGGGACAAACATAAAAAAGCGTTATTGTTTTATACTCGTACTATGTAAGGAGGATTATAATATTTTTTAATTTTAATACAGTAAATAAAGCAAAGAATAAAACAAAGACTATATTTTAACATTATTTATTTTAAATACTGAAACTTTCATTACAAATAAAATAAATATAAGGTGACTTTCTGTGTTTCTGCAACAGCCCAACACTGGCAACAATTTATTTACAAATTTTAAATCTGTATTTATATTAAAAAAAAACTCAAAACATTGATAAGTATTACTGGAATAGCCAACATAATTACAAAGTTTATGAAAAAAAAAGTTTTCAACATATACAGTCGAACTTGAATAAACGAGAGTTCAAGGGACAGTGATATTTGTCTCGCTTATAGAGATTTGTCTCGCTTATAAAGATTTGTCTCGCTTAAAGAGATTTATCTCACTTTTTAGAGATTTGTCTCACTTTTTAGAGATTTGTCTCACTTTTTAGAGATTTGTCTCGCTTATAGAGATTTCTCTCACTTTTTAGAGATTTGTGTCGCTTATAGAGATTTCTCTCTAATCCAGGTTTCTCACTTATCCAGGTGGGACTGTAACGTGTTTTTATACAATATTTTATGCATTAACTGTAATCAAAGTATTAGCATACTGGAACTCTGGACTGTTTTCATATTCGGACATATCTAGCGCCACCTCACAGCTCTCACGTACAACACGACGTGGATCATTTAAATACCTGGAAATAACAAGATTTACCAATAACTAAACTTTAATCAAATATATTCCTGGGCAAAATATTAAACATAGATTTTAAAAGAAGATATTTTCAGGTGACTATTTCATTTACGTTGTACTCTGAGTAATCGAGATATTTTTTTTTAATTAAACGGTTGCATACAAGGCGGCGGATATTCGCCAAAATAACGAAGCGATATCTATACTCGTCAAAATAGCGAACCTATTACCTTTGTTCGCCAAAAAAGCGAAGTGACTGCTGCCCATTATTTAAAAAGGCGTTATTAAAAAACGTCCTTGTGAAAGTAGTCTTAATTAACATAGAAGACGCACATAGAGGATATTTTCCCCTTTCTGAGATATAGAAATTCTTACAATACCAACCTTTTCACGCAAAATACGCGCAAGTCGTGGAGTTGCGGTAAATGGAGCCAATCATGGGTCGAACAACAACTACTAACCTTTTCAGTACTTCGGTGCATTCGTCATTAGCTATAGAGCCGAGTGCTTCAGCGGCCTCATGTCTCACCATTTCATGTTCCTGCGTGTCCTCCAGCGTCTGCTTCAGGTACGGCACGCTGCGCATGTCTTGCATCTGACCAAATACAAATGCAACTTCATGACGGAACAATGCACTAGATGCTTTGAAACCTGGAATAAAGCAGAGAAGAAATTCAGTTATGTTTAAAAAAAATTAAAATCAAGTCCGTACAACTACAAAGGTATTATTATTGCAAACTGGCTGTTGTGCGCGACTTCGTCCACATGGAGTAAAATAATATAGCCGATGTTACTCGGGGGTTATGTAGCTTTCTAATGGTGAAATAAATCGGCCCAGTAGTTCTTGAGTTATTTCAATACATACAAAAATACAAAGTTTCTCTCTTTATAATATTAGTATAGATGAGTGCTTATTTTAGATTTAATTTCTTCACTTTATTATTTATGGATGTTACTTGGTTATGTTTTAATTGTGTACAAAATAAACTTATTTTTTTAAAAGATAAAACATATGGATTCTGTGTTTACCAAAATCAAATAACTTAATACATTTTTATATTCATTGAGAATAAGAGTATATTTACCTTCACCCAATGCATTTATGCTTTCCGTTGTACCCAAATTTCTTAAACTGAACATTGCTCTATACCTTTCAAATAATGATTTATTTTCATCCATAAGGCTTTTCTTTAATGTTTCAACATCTTCTTCAGTACTAGGAGGAGCCGGATCTACTGAGCTATACAGACTCTTTGATAAATTAACCTCTTTAAAACTTTCATTTGCAATCCAATTTAACCTTTGTAGTGCAATTTGACATGTTTCTGCCACTTCAATAGCTGGATCGTGTTGATATTTCTCTAGGATCTCTCGTAGATTCGGGTCCCCGATAGCTCCCAAGGCCTCTCCTGTAATGTAGAAAAAAATAGAATTGAATTGTGATATATTCTGGATATAATCTAAGTAATCTATGGAAATTATAGGCTTGGCTTCAAGTGGACTACAATGGTCGTTTCTTATCAATGTTATCGTGTACGTGAGGACTTAAGAATGATAATACATACCAGCTTCATGGCGTACAATTGGATCTTGTTGTACATCTTCTAACACCTTTCTTAATACTGGAATAGCTTTTTCATCTTGCATTTGACCTAAACAATAAGCCAATTCGTGTTTTAACAAAACTGACTCATCTTTGAAACACTCGCTGATACATTCAATCGAAGTTTCACCGCCCAAGTTTCGCAAACTGAAAAGTGCTCTAAAACGCTCCTTCATCGGTCTTGTCGGGTCGTTTAACACTTTTCCAATATTTTTAATAGCTGACTCGCTAACGTTTACCATTTTTATTATTTATAAAATAAATTAACAACGTAAAAGCGTGTAAAACGTGTTTCTTGTTTAATAAAATTCAAAATATTTTTTGTAGTGACAGTTGACAGATTATGTCACTTTGACAGCTTCACACAGTTTTAAAACTTGGCATTCCTTTTTTAACAACAAAAACAAACGATTGACATCGGTTGTTTTGCAAACAAAATATTTCGAAAGAATGTTTTTGTTTGATTTTATAATGTGTGCGCAGTAAAGCGGTTGAAACTAACGACTATTCACTATTAGATTTGAATTTCGTGAATGCCGTGCTATACAGAAACCGCAGCCGTGGAATATGTGAGTCTGATCAGTCACATCTCCTCAGATTTCTAAAATAACAAACAAAAAAGATATAAAGCAGGAAACTAGAAATTATGTCTTTTTATTCGTCAAATTATTATCACGCTCTGTGCGCAAAAACAATACAAATTTCTGCTAGTACCACATTCAACTTTTTATTGTTACCATCATTCATATTCATATTGTTCGTGTGACAGGAAATTATTATTGATGAAGAAGTCAAACCAGATAAACTCGGTCATTAGAAATGGATACGTATATTGGTAAAATAAAGTTTTCTCTACATAAGCATTAAAAGTTACCTAAGAACTAGATGGGACATTCCATAACATAAGAATAGCTCTACCAAAACTAGGAACTGCCAGAAATTGATAACATTAAAATAACATTGTAATAAAAAACAGTAACATTATTTTTGACATATAATTGGCATGCTGTCTGTGTGTATTTCTTTAAGAAAAAGTATTCCACGAATTCAACATGTTGTTTCTAGTAATGCGATTGTTGTAACCTAATACCGTTTCCCATCCGTTGCTATTTTCGAATTTACAAATGGATTTGAACAAAGCTCTACGATACTTGCGTCAACTTTGTTGCTGAAACATACATAAATCGTACACAAATGAAAATTATGATTTGCTGTAGTTACAATAACTACGTGACCGCCTAACTTTATTAAATCGTTAATTATTGGTCTCGGCATTATCATCATCAGCCTATAGATGTCTACTAAAGTTGACATTTAAAGGGAAGTGGATGTGGCGGGGGAGAGGACATATAGGAAGAGAAATTATCCTCTTCCTGGTATCTCCTCCTCCGTAGATTAGGAGTAGGCGACGCATCTGCAATTGCAGATGTCTATGGCAGCGGTCGCCTCGCTATTTTGGCGAATCCAGGTGGTCGCTTGTTCGTTTGCCACTTTATAATGTAAAAAAAAAGTTATTTGTTGCTGTATGCAGGTACAGCAGTAACATTTTAATCTAAGTAAATTCATATAACAAATCATTGCACCTATTATTTAACCATTAAGACAATACAACATTATAGACGTAGCTTAAGTTATTTGGCTCCATATCATACTAAAGGATGTGTATTATGCCACCAAGACTTGTTAACTAGGACCGCATTATATTCTAGTTAAAAAGGAATATTGACTCCTGAATGGATTATATTGGTCTGGTCATCGACTTTTTAATATTTTATCTTGTTAAAGAAATCATAATATTTTATTATATTTGTTTCGGGAGTGGAAACTACAGTAGTAGAAAGTTAGTGAGCCGGTTTAACATGCTGTACAGGTGTCATCAACAGCGCCGTGTCGTTCAAAAACGAAATTAATCAGTGTTTACTTATGGCTTTTGTATGCCTTATAAATATTATGCATTGTCATTGTTATTATAGAGGGAAACGTACTCGACGAAAACGGATTGGAAGTTAACATTCTGAAAACATTCTCACATCTCAGTACGACACTTCTATCGAATCGTAGCGCGCGTGGCTCTACAAACAAGATTTTTTATTTTTACCAGCCAGTATCTTTTTTATTATTTTTTAATGTGATTAAAAATATCCAAAGCACAAATTATTTTTGAATTTGGAATAGTTTTTTTTATTCGATCCCCGGACCGTCGGACTCTTCGCACTTCCGCTTTCTAGGTGTGTATTTTTTTTTACCTTTTAATAATTTTCGTTAATTTTTATCGGCAGACTTTACTTCATTTTTATTTTAAGTAAATATGTTACAAATAAACACTTTTTGTCCCAATCTTACCTAAACCAATCTCAAACAGCTCGCTTTTTATTTTTTTATACATAAACCATAAATGCGAAGGTCAATATATTCTTAAATATGAATACCCAATCAATATTTATATTTTTTTCTCTTATAATATTACAAGTGCTTTGTAATCGTCGAATTGGCACGAAACCAGCAGACTTTTATATGTAGTTATTTTTTGTTAATCGTCATTCAAATAAATCAATTAACTTTGCTGTGAATTACTTAGTGAGAAACTAATTTATTTATATCTTGATTTGACCTCTACATTACTCGTTATTTTTTTATAAAAACAAGTTTTAGTCTTTGGTATTAATGATATAAAAAGAGTAATGACTTTTAAAAAGG
Source organism: Papilio dardanus tibullus (assembly GCA_013186455.1). Lineage (NCBI taxonomy): Eukaryota > Metazoa > Arthropoda > Insecta > Lepidoptera > Papilionidae > Papilio > Papilio dardanus. Next base: position 110,435 of record QDHC01004710.1, on the reverse strand, counting down.
GAAATCTTGACAAAACTTCGTCAGCGCGAAATTAAAAAAAACTTAGAGGAATAGTTAGCGAATGCGCTTTGCCAAAAAATATAGAGTCTGTGTCAAACAGCCAGGACCAGTTAAGCAGTCTTGGTTACAAAACATCCATCCCTCTCAAGTTCATCATCATCATCATCATCAGCCTATTGTCGTCCACTGCTGGACGTAGGCCTCCCCCAGCGTTTGCCACAATGCCCGGTCTTGGGCCGCCCGCATCCAGTGCACTCCCGCAAGTTGCGATTGCTAAAATATACTTAGTCTTTTATTTTTGCTTTTAAATAGCTAAGAAATATACTAATGAGTAAATAAACATAGAGTCTTCGACGGTGTGTAAATAGGAAATACAAATAATAGAAAATTGCTTTTCATCGCGGTAAATTATATATGCTCTAATTGACATCCGGTTCATGTGTTTGTATAATTTTGTATATTTACATCTGTATAAATGACAATATTTTCCATGTTTTTGGGTCTTCACCGCTAAAGTATAAGTATAAGCACATGTTTGTTACCTCTTTTCTCATATAAAATAAGACATTACGATATGGTTTTGTGTGAATACGTTAGCAATAGAACAAAATTGAAATTAATCAAAATATAGTTTTTACTAATAATATTACGAAAATTTATATAAATGTCATATAACACGTGATCCAAGTTAATCAGTTTACTAAGAACTACTAAAAATGTATAAATTATTTCAAACAATTATCTTATCAAAAGCAAGCGTCTTACAGTTAAAAGAAACATATCCGCAGTTTATCAACACTTCTTATGTATTTGATAACGCTTCTTTAAATAATTAACCAAACGTTTTTTATTTAAAATTTTGATAATCAAAACTACTTGAGTTTTTTAAGCGGTTATGGTAGATAAGGAACAGTGTCAAAGTTGATAAGTTATTTAAATTGAGTGACGTAGTTTTTGGCGGCAAAAAACGGGTAAAATAGTTGTTATAAATGATAATTTATATTTTAATTATATTCAGTTATTCTAAACCAGTGTTTTTCAACCTTTTTCATGATGAGTCCTAGTATAAAAAAATATTTTGCCACCCCCTTGACGCTTCGGTTTTTTTTTCATGCATGTATGTAATGTATGTGTATGTTACAGTGTTACCAATATTCATTCCATACGACATATTTATGGTCTCCATGATTAGGATTCGAATAGTTTTTTGGAGCTCTGGCGACCCCTCTCCAGAAGCTTCGCGACCCCCCAGGGGGTCGCGACTTACAGGATGGAAAACACTGTTCTAAACATACTTATTGTGTTATTAGTAAAATAAACGTGTATTAGTAGTTATTAAAATCTAAATAATAGTTAAGAAATTTCATGTAATAATTGAACTATTGCTTCAATAGGTTATCGTCGTAAAAACATGTCGATTAAATCTAACATAACGTTGCTAATAAAACTATCGTTATTTACCGCACACTGAGAAATCGAGATAAGGAAGTATAATAAATACGCATATGTACCATAAATGCACAAAAGCATAAAGAAATTGAATATACAATATTAGTTTTTGTACACAATAAGAGCACTTTTTCACAATTCGGGTGAAAAATTTTACTATCTGCGAAAATTTTGTATAAAGTTTTCCTGTGTAAAAATAAAAAAAAAACTCCAACATTCCTGGCAATGAAATTATTTGTTCCAGTCACAATGGGAGGTTGGTTAAGCCACGTATGGTGGGGAGGTGACCCGGACGAAGTAAACCCTGTATCTGGTCTAACGAGGAGAGAGATCCTTGCCGTGCAGAAGTCCTGGGCTCCTGTGAACAAGGACTCCGTGGCTGTCGGCACTGAGCTGCTCAAAAGGTTGTTCGAATATCTTATCAAACCAGCAGAGGTCACTGTGTCTGCTGAAGTCAAATATTTATTAACTTTATCTGTAGAAACAAGAAATGTTTGTTTTATATTTTTTCTACTTACGTACATATTTGTTAAGACAATTACATAGGGTAAGCAGAGGTAAAGCTTCCATTGCGCACGACAGTCACACATCTTTTGATCTATTCTTTTTATCTATACGAGTATCTATATCTATACTCTATGCTTAATAATATTATAAAAAGAAAAAGTTTGTATACGTATTTGTATGTATTGAAATAACTCTACAACTACTGGACCGATTTAAAAAAATTTTTCACCGTTAGAAAGCTACTTTATCTCCGAATAACATAGGCTATATTTTTAAATTGAATGAAGTCGCGGACAACAGCTTGTAGTACATATAAGAAGATCTTTGTACCATTACATTTATAGTCTGCGCTTTCAACACTGAGGTGCTCAATTCAATGAAACTATAAAAGCCATACAATGAACGACCGAATTCAATCTTGCTCCATTGTGAATGACATTTCTATCGCACTTAAAAATAAATGTAATACAAACTTTCTGGACTCTATATATTCTACCATTCTTATGTCCTTGTACGCACCAGGATAGTATTTTAGTTGAGTAGCAAGTAGCAAGTATCCGAACAAAGGATTTACTAATCTACTCTACTAAAATGTTGCTGTTCGGACACGATTAGTTACGTTTAAGCGTAGGTTTAGGCTTAAACGAGTCCGAACAGTAGTAAATCCTTTGTTCAGATAAATGTTACTTGCTACTCGACTACAATACAATCCTGGTGCGAACAAGGCTTTATGCGTGTGGAAAACGAATTAGAAAAATATTATAATATATTTTGTTTAATAAAATACGTACCTATTTAGCTTTATTAATTAAAAAGTGCCTAATCAAGTAATGATGATATAATATATTTTACCTCCTAACCTCTCTTTGTCCAGATTTTTCCGCGCCTACCCGGATACCAAAGATTTCTTCAAAATGATAAAGAAACTGCCAGAGGAAGAATATGCGAGTAACTTTCAATTCAAGGCGCACGTTATTAATCTCATGGCCTCATTGAACCAAGCTGTGACCAACCTCAACCAGCCAGAAGTGGTCGCTGTTATGATGAACAAGCTCGGAGAGTCACATAGAAAGAGGAAAATTCAAGAACAACATTTTCATGTGAGGTTCTTTTCATTAACAATGCTGTGTCTATCTAACACCAGTATGGTCGAGTGTATAAGCTAAGCTCTACCGTTGCTTTACTTCATCTATGCAAATACTAGACGTAAGATTTAATTGTTTATTTCTTGATAAAACTGTGAAGGAAAACATCGTGATGCCTGCACATATCGGCGAAGAAATTCAAAGATATGTGTATTCACGCAAAATACGCCCTAGTGGTGGAGGTGCGGAAAATGGAGCCCATCATAGGTTTTACCTTTGACCTTTTAAACTGTAATCTGTAAAAGATTTAAAAAATATATTTCTTATATTTTTGGGGAAATCCGGAAGTATCTTTTTTATGGAACGTTGAGATGGGGAAGATAGTGCGTTCGGGGAACTTTCGAGAAAATTATTTAAAATAATGCAATTAGAATTCCAGCGGAGTTTTTCATGAAACGAGGAATTATTACAACTCTCTTAGGTCTAAATCAAGTCTTATTAAACATATTTATACTCCTTTTATAGGACTTAAAAGAGGTGATCGTGAAGATGTTCATAGAAGTTCTCAAACTGGACGACTCTACGCTCGGCGCTTGGGGCAAGACTGTTGGCTTCTGGTACAAACATATATTCGAAACATTGACCGTAGAAAGTACATAGCTACATATATTTTGAGATAATGTTACATTGTAGATAAAAATATTTATCTAATTTTATAGTAATTTGGCAGTTAATGTTATATTAGTTATATCAATTTTTTATACTTGTTTTAATAATAGAATATTAGTTTATAAACTTTAAACCAAAAAGTAGTTGTATATAATTTAAGTAGTTTTTACACTATTTTTATACTTAATACTTAAGACAACATTTAAAAAAATATATAACAAAAGTTATGTTGATTTACTTCATTTTACAAACTCAAACATTATCCCCCTTATGCCGAAAAAATGTATAAAGTGCTGCGATAAACGAGGACCAATAAGTCGTCGATTATACGATACTGGAGGACACTTGGAACTAAACGAAATATCCAGGGGTCTCATTGGAGCAAGTTATATCGTAAGAAGTACCGGGAACAAGGATATTATGTATTTTGAAATAAATTTTATGAATGTACCAGTACCAAACGTAGAAATAACAACAGTAATAACGCTGGTTCTCGTTTCGGAATATATTTTTATAACGATTTTGTCTAAATTATTCTCCTTTATAAAAATCACATCTTTCTTTCTATCCTCAATTTACTCTACGTGCCGACGTATATTATTCAATGTGAAACTCGTGACTGAAGGGATGTATTGAAATTTAAAGGAAATGAATGGTGCGAGGACGTGGCCGGCATCAATGTTTCACACCTCTGAATAATGCAAGACTAACATCCCGGACCGTCCCAGACTCGACGGCAGAGTTTTTTATATAATGTCTGGCAAACTTCGACTACATATTATACCTTAGAAAATAAAGTACACCTACATGTAAGTATGAACGCCAGTTTTTTAATCTCAACTTCAAATAAAGAAAAAAAGACGTTATCGCTCCGGTTATTTTTTTAAATCTTCGGTAAAGTTAAATTATGGAAAGAAATGGAAGTTATTTCAGAAAGATTTATTTACGAACTATTTACGAATTCCACATACTTAAGTACGTAATGTTTTTAATTGTAGATCTCACGACTCGGATTCTGTACCAGCTGTTTAGTTATCTATACTTCTATACTAATATTATAGAGAGAAACTTTGTATTTTTGTACGTATTCAAATAACTCAAGAACTACTATGAAGATTCCAAAAATTATTTCACCATTAGGAAGCTACGTTATCCCCGACTAACACAGGCTTTTTGATTCCACTGGGACGAATTCGCGAACAGCAGCTGGTATTTTAGAAGCTGCAGTAAAATTGTCAAGCGGATCTGTAGTATTTTATTACGGTTACTGCCGTTATGAGTAAATTATATCTTAATAATCATATCGGATGTCAAAGATCGTGTTATCTCGTGAACTCAAAGATGTCATTAAAGCCTTGAACGCACTACGATAGTATTTTAGTAGAGTAGCAAGTATCCGAACAAAGGATTTACTAATCTATTCTACTAAAATGTTGCTGTTCGGACACGTTTAGTTACTAAATGACTACCCTAGTGCTAGGTTTAAGCTTAAACGAGTCCGAACAGTAGTGAATTCTTTGTTCGGATAAATGCTACTTGCTACTCGACTAAAATACTATCCTGGTGCGAACAAGGCTTTAGATCATATCACCAAAATAGTTGTTTGTTCAAATCGTTTGGACCAATAGCACATTGCATCTCAGTGTTGATCATTAAATTGATAGATGTTTTCTCGCGTTGTCTGTTTTCAAATCTGGTTACGACCCAGTAATTGTGTACCTACTTAATTGCAGAGTTTTCGAACGCCAATCAAATACATCGTTACGTAAGCGTCGCTTAAAATCTAAGTAACGTCAAAATTAAACGAGATCACAGTAAAATATGGAGTTTGAACGTGGACTTAACACGTAATACGCTCTTACATATTAAGTGGCGTTTGAAAATTCGGCCGTTAAACAAGCTACTCTGCTGTCAAAATCATTAAGTCTAACTCTACAGCTTCATTAGACCGATGTCACGCAAAAAACGGCCTTAAGCAGAAGCAAAATCGCCGTTTTTTGCGAGAACTCGGTTTAATAAACCCCTAGGGCAACAACTTTAGTTTCTGGAATAAAAATTAAATTAGGTGCTGTTACTGAGATTTGTGTCAATTTCATAGCCATTTCTTCCAAACATTTGTGGTTCTCGTTTTTAATTTAAACCCAAAATTAAAATATCATTACTTCGATCACATTAATATTAAATAGAATAATTACCTTAATGCTAATATCTCATTAAAGAAAGTCAAAGCTCATTTGGTATAAAAATAGTTAATTAGTATTCCTTGGAAGACGGTCTTTATAATCCAAGTGTATGGTGTCGGCTGAACTGCACGCAGCTCGCGTACTAATACAACTCGATGTTTCTTCTACATAGTACATGGTGAGACTATAAAACATCTTGCTTGCGAAGAAGGATTTCTAAAGCATTTCTAACCCAAATTAATAACAGCACTTGTATCGTAAACTATAATAACTACTTCCGTATTGTGTTGGTACCTAATCACTAGCTCACCATACATCCCAACTGAGGGGCTCGGAGCCTACCCCATAAAGTATGACTAGGCGATAGTCAACCACGCTGGCCCAGTGCGGGTCAACTTCACAGATGTCTTTGAATTTCTTTGCCGAAATGTTCAGGTTGCATCACGATGTTTTCTTTCACCGTAATAACGTCGGTTAATATGTACATATGAAATTCGAAAAACACAATGGTGCATGGCGGTATTCGTGCTCGGGATCTGCAGATTACAAGTCAAGAGCTAAACTCCTG
>QDHC01004710.1:72398-97600 GCA_013186455.1 Papilio dardanus tibullus | reverse complement strand
CTTTACTTCAATCTGTGGAAGATTGAAGTGATGTGGGCGATACCGCGTAGGCAGTACTCATTTTATTTTACTGCGAGTGTAACTCTACTACGGATAACATATACTTTTATCTGTAATAATGTGTTGTTCATCTTTATAATGGTTTGAAGATGTCGTTGAGGCCATCTAAATGGTGGATAGAGACAGGTGTTGTACAAGAACAGCAAAGGCGACGGGATTTGCAAATGTCAAATATAGACGAATCTGTATAAGCGATTTCACTTGGACTCTTGCTTAGCCAGGTTCGATGTCTCAATCCAAATGAGAGTCGATAGTCAAAATGTTACAATATAAACATACATACAAACACAAACTCGATACATTTCTTCCGCCTCTTATTTCACACAGGATTAAACATAAGTAGCATCTTTTGTTTACTTCGATAGCTCGATATAAGTTTATTATGTTCAAAATCAAGAAAAAACGGTGTAAAATAATACAACGTCATCGACAATAAAAAGTGTAATGAAAATTTTCCATAAAAAACAAAAGACAAACGTAAAAGAATTAAAATTAAAAAGTATTAAATCTCCACCAAAGAGGTTACTTCTTGCCGGCCAGTGTTCCGGCCGCAACATCTTGTTCTATAAAAACATAAGCGACCTTGTATTCAGTCACACAATGAATACTAGAATTACAAGTACAGAAATACTCTTGTATATTTATGGCTTTAAATAAATGGTCAATTTGCACAACGTTCACACAAAGGTTAGGCGGGCTGTTAAATTTGGATGAACAAATGTTTACCTTTCAATATAGCTTCAACTTTAAAAGGAAAGAGTAATAATATTGAAATCTATTAATCTAATTTTGACTACGTCTTTTGTTAAACTTGGCTGCTGCTTGGAAAATTTCCTTTATAATTAACTAGCTGTTGTGCGCGACTTCGTCCACGTAAAATTAAATAATATAGCCTATGTTACTCGGGGATAATGGAGCTTTCTAATAGTAAAAGATTTTTTGAAATCGGCCCAGTACTCTTGAGTTATTTTAATACAAACAAAAATACAAAGTTTCTCTCTTTATAATATTAGTATAGACTGCTACTTCTAATATGTTTTTCACTGTTTATATGTTTTTAAGCTTACTTTGTTGCTTTTAATTACATTTAATTAAGTGAAAGAAGATTAATTAAGTTATTTATTACTTAGCCGGTGTCTCGACGGACCAGGCTACCATAAACAAAAGAAACTCATCAGCTTGCTCATAATTAACAATTTGGAGGAAAGCTTTCCGGCAATCGTGTAGCGCCTGACACCGGCTTAATCCGAACTAGGTTCGTTGAACTCGAGATTACTGTGTTTCCACTATCGAAAAACTTGCTTTAAACATAATTGCCGTCCTTCACATTCTCTTTAATTAAATAAAGATAACAATATGTAGAGTCCTAACTACAATAAATGAAAAATAACTTATTAATTAACTGTAATTAAATTAAAAAGTGAATTATTTTACACAAAAATTAACATCGTATCTAAAACAATGTAAAGCTTTAATGGAAATGTAGATATTTTCCTTAAATATGAACGCTCGCTCCGGAGCCCGCATACCGCAAAATAATTTTGAAGTGAGCCCGTACCATATAATATATCTTCGCCTCTCTAATTGATTAAAAAAGCCGGTCAAGTGTGGATCGAGCCTTGTCCAATTAGTCTTCCGGTATGATTTCAATTTACGTGCTCCGGAGGAAATAAAAAATATATTAAAGTATGTGAATAATTTTTTTCATAAACGTCACGTATGCAAATGGAATAATATAGTTAGTCATTAGTATTAAACATACATGAGTCGTAAATGATCTAAATTGCTATATTTTAAGTGTCTTTAAAATTATTTGAGAGAAAGATATGGAGTTTTTTGTACCTTTTGTCTATAATTTTTGAAATATTTTTGTCCAAACGATTGATTCGCCAACTTTTTAACACGTTTTCAGTCACTTTTACACTGTAGTTGTAATACGAAATTGATTACAACAGCAAAGTTAGGTGTTTGGCGTTTTAATTAAAGGCATGAAATACGAAGCGACACGTTGTTTCCTTTGTACAAATGTACGTATTTCCTTCACGTGTATTTTCAGATGTCGCTCTCTAGAGTGTCAGTTAATTGGATTCCAACCTCTATTACGGTTTACATTATGTTTTTGTACACTTTTTTTTATAAAAATTGTAAAGTCTTAGAAGGACAACGGATTTCTATTTCGCTTCATCCTGTCTCACTTTGCTTGTTGCTGCTCCACACACAAATATTAATTAAGAATGTGTTATTTACTTTAAAATAACACGTTCTTAATGTTAATTACATGCTCTTCATTACACAAGTACTAAATAGAATACATTTTGTTTAGTTATCTATGTAGTAGACATAGCTTCTCATCACTGACAGTTACATTTAAATTTTCTTCCTGTTTTACTTTAAACACCAACGAACTCGGGTATCCTTATTCCAAACAACACATGGCCTCTTCACCAATTAAATTAAGTCTTTCCGTCATGTTACCAGTTTATCTAATTTCTTAGCCTTTTAAGAAATACGAATAAACGAACAATAACAAATATTAGTTTTAATTGTTCAAATATAAACGTGATGTGGTGAATAATGTGTCAGCTGATACTATATTTGTTTTTGTCTTGTGAGACATATGATTTTGTTGTCCTCTTGATAAATTGAATACTCGTGATAAAACGATAAATTTAATTATCTTAACTTTAGTTCGCCGCAGTTGATAACTAAGAAAAGTAGTATTTAAGCCAGTGGTGACGGTTATAATGCTCCTGTTCGTCTACTTATCGTCTATATTCGTTCTACTAACAACATTTTTAGTTTTAAAACGCGTAAAGACAAAGCAAAAGGTACTGGTAGAAAAAAATATGAAAATATTTCTAAAATAAATCTATAACATTTCTAAATTTTGGTGCCGACGTTCGTTTAATAATTTACTTACTTTATTATTATAAATTAGTATTTTTATTTTAAAAATGTGCAAAATTTATTAAAACGGCTTCCGTAGCTTTCGTGGGAACCACTTCTTACTAATACTTAACTGTAACTTAATACTTCTTTCCTAATTTTAACATAAATTCTAGATTCTAAAAACTGGACCAAGACTATTATTGTAATTAAGCAGAAATTAAAGTTAATCTCAATTGTTCGACCGGGTTATTGTTTTGTGTAATGATTGTTTTGTATGAAGAAGAAAATGTCATGCATGTCATGCATGTCATGAAAATGGAAGCATGAGAGGGCGGCATAGCGACGCCCATTAAAAAAAAATGGCTCGAGCGATTAAAAAGGCTCCGTTCCAATTGTCATCTTTCCCGGGAACCTTTCAAACAGCCTTATTATCTTTATTTAATGAAATATTTGTTTCTAGTGTTTCAGAATAACAATTAGTGGTAAGAAGGTAGTGGGCAATGGGCGGGTGGCTGAGCTATCTGTGGTGGGGCGGAGACCCCGACATAGTGAATCCGATATCGGGCCTGACGCGGCGAGAGATATACGCGGTGCAGCGGACATGGGCACTCGTCCACAAGGACTCCACGGCAAACGGAATTGAATTGTTAAAAAGGTAAGGTTAGCCGAAACAGTTTTTTTAAGCGGTAATAAAGGAGAACTAGCTTGTGGCCGTTGAAAAAAAAAACAGTTATATTACGTTAAATGAATTTAGTTTCGATCCCGCGATACTTTGCGATTCCAGTTTCAGGAATTTAAATTGAAATGAAATATTTGTGCTTAAATGTTCCAAAGAATAATTTATTTTATCTCGCCACAGGTTATTCCGAGCGTATCCAGAAACGAAAGAATTCTTCAAAATGGTGAGAAAACTGCCGGAAATGGAGTACGAGAAAAACTTTCAGTTCAAAGCGCACGTCATTAATTTGATGTCATCTTTAGACCAGGCCATCAAAACCCTCGACCAACCAGAAATCGTCATCGAGATGATGCTCAAGTTAGGAGCATCGCATCGAAAAAGACAATTACAGGAACAACAATTCTATGTAAGTTATATTTTTTTTATAATTATTTGGTAGAATAGACGAAAAAAATATATAAAGTACGTTACGTTATGTTATGAAAATGGCGGGAAATATTAAGTATGCCTGTTATGGAGCAACGCACTCTGAAAGTTCGTAAGTTCTTAAGTAATTATAACATTTTTAAAACATAAAAAACTAATATTTTTCTTTCTCTTGTCAACAGGAACTAAAAGATGTCTTAGGAAAAATGTTGATTGACGTATTAAATCCGGATTCGACAACCCTCGCAGCGTGGGCCAAGACTGTTGACTTTTGGTACAAACATATATTTGTTTCACTGTCGGGCGCTGACGGGAGATAACAAATATCATGAAACAATAGTCATTGAATAAATATCTAGGATATAGAGCATGTGTACATAGGAGCTTATTGTTTCAATTACTGCAGAAGTATTACGGCCAGCTAGATGACATTGTAAACTATTTAAACCTTTTGTAGAACGTAATAATTCAAACAAGAATAATTATGACATAAAATTAAAGACCAAACACTGTCAACTCCTGAATTGACCGTGGTCCATAAATGACGTCAGTTAAATCAACAATACATCGTCTCTAGCTTTTTAGTAGTTTTATTATTTATCATTGTGTATCACATACCGACGTAAACCTGTAGGTTGCATTTTGTTTATTGCGTTTAAGTTAACCCTTTAAGGCAGAAGGATTTACGGAGTAACTAATTTTCTTTCAAAATTGGCGCATTTTTTTTGACAGCTATTGGCGCCAAGAAAAAACATGTCACAAGCGTCATTTTTTTTCTTAATATTAATAAGGCATACCTCCTTAGTTGCCAGTGCAACAAATTAGGACTCGTTTTATGACTCACATAGAAAGATAAGCAAAATTTTTTTGGTGGTAAATATATCGCTTCTGCTTTAAAAAGGGTTAAATACTTTGTCAGTATTAGATCAATGATTTATGAATGAACAATGGCTTAATAGTTTTAAATAATCTAAATAGGATTTTTAACGATATTGTTTTATTTGTTAAATTTGTACTTGACATCGCTGCTTTATATTAAGCACAATTTTATGTAAACTACTATTATAATCATTAATTTAAAATTGGTATTTATAAATCTAGCCCAATAAAGTGTAATAAAGAAAAATGTTTTATTATTATAATCATTGTTGTCGTAATTATTATTAAGACCAGGTAGGTATTTCGACCCATGATGGGCTCCATTTTTAGAAACACGACTAGCGCGTATTCGTCTGTCTGTCTACACTAAGCAGGAAGTCGGGAAGGGTTTGAAATAAAAACGCATATTTATTTATTTTTATATTTTTTTACAATTAATCAGATAACATACATATCAAACCAGCCGAATTATGGCTAAACCCATTTATTATCTAAACTTACGAACGATACAAGAAATTGATACATCTCAAATTCACCTTATTTATATATATAGATATATTATATATGCATCCACTCTACATATAGTCTACAACCTACTTAGTCATAACCTAAGTTTTGCATAAATCATCAAAGTAAATATGCCCAAAAGAAATATTGTTGAACTATGAATATACATATAACTTTTTGGCAATTAATTGAGTATCATTTCTGTGCATAGCAAAATTAATTTTCTTTATCATGTAACTTAGATCTTATTATAAAGAGGCCACAAATATACCACGCGTTTCTGTCGTCAGTTCGATTAAATAGGGACTTTTTGTTAAACGTTATTTATTGCCTATTCTATAAACATTACACTTATGAAATGTAAGAAAATATCCTTACGCGATAACTGAATTAGCCTAGCAGTGGTGTGCAGTGAGAGTCGAGGTCCGCCTCACCGTTGTGCGTACATTGCGCTAACCACACGACACGACACGACACGACACGACACGACACATCGTACAACAAACACTTCACATAATCATCAAAACAACTACATATTTGTAATCTACATAAAAATTTGCTCCAAATGTTTATATTAAAATATGTCTACTTATCGTAACTTCTACTTAGTTACAGCCAACTTTACAAATAATTGATACATTAGACTCTCAAATAGATCTCTACTAACTATTATTAATGGTAAAAAATAAAGAATAAAATACTTCTAAACATTGCATTTCAATCACATAAGGTTTAGTTTAATTATACAATAATAACATCTTTTTAAACCCGAACATAAGTATTACAAGAACGTTGATATCGTTGAGTTCTGGAATGGAAAATAGCACACAAATTCACTAACTGTTACACTTACATAATAATTATTGTTCTCCTGCTTTGTTTGTAAAATACATTGCTTTTAGGTAGTTTCAGAAAAATAACAATAAAATATATCAACTATACATGCCGATATAGTTCATAGACAAACCTTAAAATAACTTAAGACAATTTGATAGGGTGGGTGTACCAAATAACAGTGCTGTGCGCGTTCGGTAAGTACGGAAAGGCGATACACGTGAGGTTAGAGAATGAGGTAATAGATACGAACAGAGCTATTTGGTACGCGGCCGGCTCACCACCGCTTACAACTCAATACATGCAATACACTTCATATTACCCACAATAAAACCACTTTCAAATAAATGCCGAAAGTTAAACAAGAACAAAAGGAACACTACAGCAGCAATCAAATTGCGAACACATTTGTACTACATAAAAATTAATACACAACCCTTTGCGCGAAAAGACTGAAAAGTTCAACTTTTTAAGAGCGCAACGCGACGGGCGCGATCAGCGGACGCGGCGACGTGGCGACGCGGCGGCGCGTGATCGCCCCCGATACATCAACAATTAATACTAAATCTTTAGAATAAAATTTCCCATCACAGAGATTTGCACAGAAAAGTTTTTAATATATTTAGCTTACCGATATAATTATGAAAAATTCAGTATTTGTCTAGTTTAATACAAATGTCCAATACAATACGAAAATCGAGAAGTAGACATTATTGTTTGTAATATGAGACGAGACAGCCTTATTCTACAACTAACTTATCGATTAGTTTTATTCTGATATTGTTATGAATTATTCCATCGAAACACGCTTTTATATAACTACATTGTACTTTAACTCAAAGGTGGTACCGAAAAATATATTTTATTATAAATCAACGCCAATCGTACATTCACTTTAGAGAGATGTCACTCACTACATTTATTAAAAGCGACCGATTCAGTTTCAATTATTATGTTAACTTAAGTTCCTTTATAAATATCAAAACCTAACGAATATTATGGAAAAAATACGGATATGAATACAACAAAATCATTCGAAATAGAAATGTTAGTCGATATGCAACGTTAAAGATCAAACATTTAGGAAATTAATTTCAGATGACATCGGTGGTACTGATATAATCGATTCGTTCGTCAGTCTGTGCGTGCACCGCCGGCGGGTGGCGCTGGCCGGCGCGGTGGCCATTGTTCGCTCTACAATACTAAAAGTAAAAAAATATGCGAAGCGATTATGTCTCGTCACATACATACGTGTCTCTGGCAGTAGGAAACATCTAATAAAATAAATATTCTCATCCGACTCACTGGATAATATTAAAAATATTTTCTTAATCACAGCTATCAGTCTGTCAAAATTTAAATTAAGTATATTTCAAGAATTGTATTAGTCGATCCTCGTACACGAGGTCCGTTACTTTCTTCATGTACAAGTATGTTCAAGGTACAAATGTGACTAATTTAAGAGCGCAGAGTATTTATTATTTTTTGTTGTCAACGTTGACAATTATAAGAGGATTTTTTTTATACTTTTTTGTGTAAAAATACAAGATTCGGTAGTTGAAGTTACGTATATCAGAGTAGGGAGACATCGAGACCGGTTCACTTCTGCTACGAACACAATGAACATTGAATATAAAACAACTCGACACAGGTACAACAGAGATCTAATGAAAGAAATAATACGAATAATAACTAGTTTCTTATTAGGATTACGACGAATTCATAAAAATTATGCTCGAATATAAAAAGCTCGTCTAAGCGATGTTCGTATGCGAGACAGACTAGAGAAGCAGTGTTGTGTAGCCAGCGAGCTGCGCCCGAGTCTACTGCATCAATTAACTGCAGTCACGTTGGTGGGGAAGGGAGTGGTACATACACGACATATACATAAAATGCAACTACGTTCACCGGCTACGACTTTCTAAAATACGTTCCTACGATGAGTCGCCTGCCAACGCGCCAGTCACAACGTAAGGCACAAGCTGCCACGCTCGGCAGGCCCACCAATGTCCGCTCAGTGAACTACGGACACATAAGACTTACTCGACTATAATATCTATACATATAGCAGTTAAAAATATTTTCCAGCGATCACATTTGTTAAAATTACCACATAGAGAAATTTAGCTTAGTTCAACATTTTATTTCAATGGCCCGCTCTGTTTACACGTAAAGTCACTCAGTACATTTTTTTTTATTATTTTGTATTAATCAGTTGTTTGTGTTTATCGAGAACACCTTTGTCTTACAGCTATATACCAATAATACAAAATCCGTTCACTATAATTAAGGTAAATTTTAGATATTTAAACACTAAAATGTAAAATATGAAACATCCTAAATAAACTCTGATATTCCAATTTTAGGCATTAGCTCAATTAATTAAATATATTTACGAGTGACTATGACAAAAAAGAGAAATAAATGCATTACAATAATACTACCCAACCATTCCCTTGTTAAGTTTCGCAGGGTCCAAGCTGCTCGGAGCGACTCTATGCTTACCGCCTACACACTAACTTCAAAGCGTTCCTTATTTATATTTGGTATTCACTTAACCGCACCACGTAACTAGACTAGAGGAATGATTGCCTCTCGTGCCGCGTGCCGCGTGCCGCGTGCGCCTGCCGCGTGCGCCTGCCGCCCTCTACCGCTCCACTCCAACACAAGGAAGACTAGTTCGTTGCACACGTCGCCCGATCGCCTCCTGCACGACTACGCAACGAGAACCTATATATATATATATATATATATATATATATCTTATACAAACAAAGACAACAAGCTAAACCTTATCAAATTATAAAAGGCCCTTCGGTATCGTACACTATCACTAAGCCGACGCCGGAAACAAATGGAAATCAATGAATGTCTTTTAGTATCGCACCGAGGACGTCCTGTTATACAAACAAACCAAACCGGGTTCATACCTTGGTCCCTACGAGATCCTGTACCATGCAACTGTTAGGCTCACTGGTGACATATTAAAAAGTAAAATTGTTAAAAGCCTTTTATATTGGATTGCACCTTTCTTGCTTTCGCAAATTTAGTCTATTTTTGGCAAAGAATTAATTACTAAGCAAACATTTGTAAGGCAATATTGAAATGCTATAACTAAGACAGATGTCACAGGAATTAAAGGTAAGTTTTATTATTAAATAAAATATATACTTATAGCGAAATATTACTAGGCGGCTTGACTGTTGTGCAAATATCGTGTCATACTGTCAGATAAATTTTATTAAATTTAAAAACACTACATGCTAAAAACATTCGATCGCTGAGAATATAAATTTAAAATTTGACTCCATGTCATGGAGATTTTTAAATTAACTAAAATTAAAAAATGAACAACAACATTATGAGCAAACTACTAGATGAGTACTTGAGCTAATATAAGACACCGGAGCAGCTTGGATCATAGTCCGCAGTGAACTCGCGGCGTCGCGGCGCCGGTGGCAATCACATCCACTTTGGCATATAAAGTGTTATGGAATCGATATACATATAAACCGGAGCTAACAAATATAAGACTTTATATAGAGGCAACTTAGCGAATAATTCGGGTAAACTTCATGAAAAACCCAAAAATAAAAATAAATACATAAAAATATTTACAGACGGGTATTATATAAAATGTTGATTGACGACATAACACTTATGATAAAAAGTAAAACAGCTAAGCTCATCTGCGATTAGAGGCGAGGCGCGGCGCGGGCGGCCCCGGCCTGTATTGTCTCGGCCCGCCGCGGCCGGGGTAACGTACCACACTTTATTGAGGCACAATCATTGGTTTATTTTAATTGCTTTTTATTTATTTTTTTCGTTTTTTTTTATTTTTTTTTTAATTATTATTATATTCCTTAAGTATACGTCTACAATAATTATTATAATTACTTTTAGGTACATAAATTTATTCTAAATAACAGAAACGAGACACGAAAAAATTGTTAGAATCGAAAGCGTGAAGCGTATTAAAAATCCTTTAAGAATATAATTTCACAATATATACATATTACAAATATAAATATACAACAACGTAATAAAATAACACAGAATAAATTGCACGTGGCGCAATCGTGTAGAGGAAATCTGATGCAGTCATTGAACCGAGAGGAGATTCAGTTAAGCGCAGCTTGTCACAACCTCGCGGCCGCGGCCTAACACCACAACGCTTACATTATGTCTCTTTCACTATTATTAATATACTCATTAAGTACTGTTTAGTTAAAACTGACTAAAAACTTCAAGGCATGACTTAATCGTCTTTATTCTATGGACAACATATTCTAAAGGGCACTGGATCATTATACTTTTCTTCGTTACGCACTCCTAAATTTATAAATTGAAAATTTTTATAAAATTATGAACTTTATTGCTGTTATAAATTCACTAGACCAAAATGCCCATTAAGGCTCGTTCGAATTATTAGTTCGGACAGAATAACATTACATAAAAATAATATATTTTTTTTATTTAATTCTAATAAATGAAAACACCCTCACTCGATTGAGCTCGACAACAATAGAATTGACATCGGATGTTTGGATCCACCGGCGCCATTGTTGCACGCGAGTATCGCCAACGCGTAGGAACAAACATCGCGTCGATAACCCGTACCGCGAAATCATTTCACATCAATTTGGAAGATATGTATGCCGATGCTACCATATTGTTACCATATCTTTGATAATCACTCTTTGGCACCTAACATTAACGTCGCGATGACAAGGTCATTATGGCCCCTACTAGTGAAACTCAATTTTCGTGTTCCTATTGCTTAAACCCTGACATATAAAATAGTGTATTTCGTAAAGTCTACTCTCGAATACGGCACGAACATTTCGCTACGTAGAGAAAATTCTCCTAATGAAATTATTTGTAAGAAGGGTAGAAAATTGTGAACATTTTAAACTTTAAAATTAAGGCAACAGAGTATATGCAAATAAAAATAGAGACATTTTAACAGTCGTCATCGGTCCCTCTATCGTGGTAAAAGTAGTAATCGAGTGAAAACGCTAACCTTGTTACTAAATGAACACATACAGCGAAACATTTAACACTATATCTACCACAAGTCGAAGCGATCTTATGTCATTAATTTGTGAAGAGTTTCCGAGCGTACGCCCGTAAGGTACAGAATCACTTATCGCCTACACTTAGCTCTACGTAAACGTAAGATCACTGGAAGATGCGCGTGCGCAGGGCGCGAGCGCGGGGCGCGGGGCGCGGGTCTCGTCAGGGGGCCGGGGCCCTCGCGGCTCGCCGGACACATTGGTAATGATATATTTTGGCAGAGTATCTCTGTGGCACACCATAATAAATTAAAAATTAAATAAAAATGTAAATAAACTTTATAATAACGAACATTTGCACGTGCGAATCGTTGCCGTTAAAATATCAATAGTATGCTTATAGAAACCTAGGATAGGACTTAAGTATATCTTACAGCTAGATGATGTAATACCGGGGACCTACAACTACAAGTATATTATTAACAGAATATCTAAAGCATATGTCACTTTGAATAACTTTCAAATTGAGCCTATAGAAAATACCACAAATCTTTTCATTAAATAGATATTGATATGGCTAAATTTAAGTTAGAACTTTATCCTTACCTATACACAAAAGTGTAATATTTAAATTACTGTCAATTATAGTACTTTTTAACACTTCTCACAAATGTATGTAATATAAAATGATAAAACAATTTTCAATTTAATATATTAGGTTACCCTTACATTAATCGTATAATCTAGATAATCGTTTCATATATTAAACATAAAGTGGCACTTGAATCACAAATACTGGAAAAAATTTGGGGAAACGTCAGGTGATGCGGAGGCGCCCGCCGCCTCCGCCACTGTTAGGCAAGATACTTCATCACGCGGCAACGCCTTGCCTCCTCGCTTCCTCGCATGCACGACGTACAACTCATTTACAGCACAAACATCGTCCGAAATGCAATTACACGCTTATTGCTGAATCAAATATCACTTATGGAAAACGAGGGCTCGTCGCGATTGAGAATTCCAAAACAGAATAAATAATTATAATACGCTCAGTAATGCTCCAATACTAAATAATATTAATAATAATAATAAAAAAACACGAAAGAAAGTCGGAACGCAACAGCTCGTAGGGCGAAACAGCAACAGCCCCCGAGCGCAACAAAAAATAAATACACACTAAAATAAGGGCACGGGACGAGTGACTGAGGTAGCCCGCGACGACACTACGCTACGTCCGATACCTTACGTTATTTGGTAATTACAGGAGCGGGTGTCACCCACGCTGTAGCCGCCGCCACGTAGCCTAACACTTCATAGTACAATAACCGTCGATACATCATATGTCTGCCGTTGTATATGTATAATTCTTATGTACACTAACTCTACATGAACACTTACGACACAGTAGATAATAGAGTTGTGGACAGTTTGCTACAGCGATCGCTTCGAGTCGAGGCGACGCGAAGCGGCCGATACGATCTGACTAGGCGAATTAAATAAGTCCGTCCCCGGAGGCGGGGCCGGCGAAGCGTAATTATAACTACACACCTAAGAGGTTCGGTGAGGCGACGCGCGCATCCTTTGTACATCGACTATAACATTACGATATTTTATTATATATGTAAACCTCAGGAAACGGGTCGATAATCAGCTTAGATGGACTCTCCGCCGAGCAGGTCCGGCGGCAGGAAGGAGTTGAGCGAGGAGGGCGTGGCGCGCTGCTCGTGCTGGTCGGGCCACAGCGCGGGGTAGCCCCAGCCGTCCTTGGCGCCGCCGCCGCCGCGCCACGCGCCGCCGCCGCCGGACCCCAGGTGCTGCAGGATCATCTGCACCTCCGACTCGGCGGGGTTCTCCGCGAATATGGTCGTGTTGCTCAGCACGCAGTTGTTCAGAGCCATCTGCGCCTGTAACGTCACACGACCCTCAGACACCGCTCCTGCTGCTCTCTGTTACACTCTCGCCCTCTATTGACGAGATCACACTTACCTTAGCAGCCTCCTCGCGGGTGGAGTAACGCGCGAGGGCGAGGCCCTGGTTCAAGTACAAGTGGAAGTTCTGCAACGGACCGTGCTGGACGCACAATGTCTTCAGCGTGGATCCGTCGATCTGTGGTACATGTACATTTTATAAGTGTGGAAGTATAGAACATCATAAAATTACAACTTTACAATGCGCGATAATAACAAAAGCCCAAAAAATTCGATGATATGTATAGCATAGCACTCACCTGTGCTGTAAGATTCTTGAGGAGCAGCCAGGTGGAGGCCTGCCAGGTGGGCAGCACTCTCTGATTGACGTGCTGGGGCCAGGCCTTGATGCCTGCTGGCGCGGGGCGCGGCTTGGCGCCCCAGGCGTCGGCCTTCAGCGCGGCCCCGGCGCCGCTCGAGTTGGAGACTGGCGGGGCGTAGCTCCAGGTGGAGGAGGAGAGGGAGCGTTCACTTCCCGGGGGCGAAGTCTTGCCGCCCAGCATGTCTGAATCCTTGATGGTGGCGAGAGACAGCGGCGAGCGCACCACCGACCCAGGGGTCATCGCCGGATCGTCCTCGACATTCTTCATCATTTGATTACCCTTTTCAAATTAATTAGTAAATTATTTTCATGTGACCCTTTGAGCTGAAATATGCAATATTTTTACTATAAGGTATTATTAATTACCTTCCAGGGTTTGCCTGGCTCGAACTCCGGCACGAGGTCGTATACAGGTTGGTGCACGGCGTGCGCGCCCCACGCGTCCTTGCCGTCGGCAACGTCCGCGCCGCTGTCACCCCAACCCTCCGAGCCGCGACCCACGCCCCATGTCCTAGTAATAACCACTAACTTAAAAAAAATCAAGAAAACCCACTGACATTTTATAGAAGAATAAAATGATTGCCCATTTCCTTCCGCACTCTGGGCTAAGGTTAGACATATTTTATGATTCTAGTATGGTAGATACAGAGTGGTCAGAAATTCTAGAATTAACTAAAAAATGGGCGATTGCCCAAGGTCGTTCTTAGCAAAAATTGTTCCACCACACACTAAGCTATGAGAAATATTCTGTTTACCAACTATTGCCGATTGCAAGTGAGTGTTGGGCGAGGTCATCGAGAGGGATATATATCGGTAAAATTTAGAAATTACTCAAGAACGGTGATAACCGTTTGAGTATTGGAGAAATTTGTCATACGACAAATAAAGCGGGATAGCGCTTTCCGGACTCAAAAACTTAAGAGCACACGTAACCAACGTGTATGCATGCGTAGATGTAGGAAGGTGGATCGTGACGTGAGATATGTTGGAAATAATGTATCAAATGTATGTAAAGCCTTGTTCGCAGCAGGATAGTATTTTAGTCGAGTAGCAAATAGTATTTATCCGATCAAAGGATTTACTACTGTTCGGACTCGTTTAAGCGTAAGCCAACGCACTAGGGTAGTAATTTAGTAACTAAACGTGTCCGAACAGCAACATTTTAGTAGAATAGATTAGTGAAACTTTTGTTCGGATACTTGCTACTCGATTAAAATACTATCCTGGTGCATACAAGGCTTATAGGGTTGTTATAAGTGTTTACTAACGTGTCTGGCTGCAGGGCGAGCTGGGCGAGGGGCGGGCTGGTGGCGGACTTGGCGGTGCCGGGCGCGCGGCTGAACTCCGAGCCCTCGCCGTCCTTCTCCAGCAGCGGCAGCTTCCACTGCGTCAGCCGCGACTGCTGGTTGCCGCTCGCACCGTACGCCTACACAACGTGGAAAAAAAAACAAAATTAAAAAAAAATGTTTCAAAATTACGTTGAAAAGAAAAAAGTTTATATGCAAACTGTTTGCCTACGGCTTCATTAAACCGATGTCACGGAAAATATACCAATACTAGCTGTTGCTCGCGACTTCGTCCGCGCGGAATTAAAAAAATATAGCCCATGTTACTAGGCGCGATAATGTAGCTTACTAATGTAAAAAAAAATTGAAATCAGGGCAGTAGTTCTTGAGTTTTTTGAGTTAATTCTTTATAATATAATTATAGATATTATAGAGGAAACATTTGTATATTTGTATATAGTATAATAAATCAAAACTACTAGGCATACAAAATCTTTCACTGTTAGAAAACTACAAAATAATCTAGTATTAAATTTCAATTGTTCTAACACGAAACTGTTTTTGTCCATTTCTATCATCTATTATTCTATTACAAAAAAGTAACTTAAATTTTAATATGTAGAAGTGCGTGTTTCATATAGGTATTTGTATGAAATGACTTACCGACTGGGAGTCCTTGCTGATGCTGATATCGTTGAAGTTGTTCTGCAGATGGTTGAGGGGGTCGTGGCTCTGCTTGAACAGGTCCGCGCCGCCAGCCTGCTGCTTCATGTACAGCGCTTGCTGCGTCGCTATTTGATTCTGTATACATATTAGTAAATTAAAGTATAACAACTTGCAAAATATAAAAATTCTACAGCGGGTATAAACGTTCAGTTTTAACTGCGCAGTCGAGATGTACAGTTAAAACTGAGCGACTATAGCCGGCTTTAGTAAGTAGCCTATGTGTTTTTGCAAGAATGTGACATCTGTGCAATATTTCATAAAGATCCGTTAAGCCGTTATAATAGTACTTTAAAAATCAAATATGTACATCATAATTAATGTATGTATATACAACCTATTATACTTAAAAGTATTATCACTTTAAAATCTTTAATTTCAAAAACCATATTTAAACAACTTGACTTAGAGAAAATGTTTCAATTTCATTTATCCTGTACGTAGACTAAATTAAAAAAGTTGCACAATATATATTTTTTTTCATTAAAATAATCAATATTAGTTCAAATAATATATAAACTGACCTGCAAAGCTGTAATCTGTTGCTTTGCCTTGCTGATCTGCACGGAGCACTGCACCGCCAGCGTGGAGTTGGCCTTCGCCATCGCCAGCCCGTGCTGCTGGACCAGCTGCTGCAGAACCTTGATCTACACAATTACAAACATTATTTATCTATACTAATATTATAAAGAGGAAAACATTGTTTGGCGATTTCAATTCTTTTAAAATTAATAAGCTATATTCTCCCAGAGTAACATAGGCCTTTTTTTTTTATTTCACGTTGAAATCGAAGTCCCAAATAGCAGCTAGTCTATACTAATATTATAAATAGGAAATTCTATATTTTTGTATGTATTGAATTAAGAACTACTGGGCCGATACCATGAGAAAGCTACATTATCCTCGAGTAACATAGATTATATTTTTTTATTCCACACGGACGAAGTCGCGAACAACGGCTAGTTTCATATGGACGTAATATGATACGCGCTAGTTTATAAAATGCCTATTCACTTTACTCTTACATATTAATGCAAGTTTAGCAAATCTGCAAGAATTAAAAATCACAATAAATCCTTGTCCTACTGTTCATACTTATTCATAAATTTTCTTGCATTTTAATGGAGAAATATGTAACCTTTTTCTCATTAGTATATATTTTTTCTCTTCAATGTTGTGTAACAAAAACTAATATGTAAATTGATATTTGAAATTGTCAAGTGTAAAAGTGAATTTTAATTATTTAGCATCTATTTCATAATTATGTTATGTTTTTGTATATTATTATGTCGGTGTTCGAACCTGCTGTAAGAGCTGATTGAGGAGTACGAGGGTCTGGGGCGCGAGAGGCTGGTTGAGGATCTGGTGGTTGAGGTATCCTGCAGACACGGCCATCTGGATCTGCTGCACCAGCATGCGCAGCTGCGCGGTGCTCGGCTGCCCGCTGTTGCCGCTGCCACTACATAATTATAAAACATCAAAGACTACGATAAATACGATATTTATTTATTTAATTATTTTGTCAAATTTGAAAGATAACGTGAAGTGATTTTGTACAATAAATAGATTGTTATCTTTTTTGTTATATGAGTACGTGTATTGCCGGAAATATATTAGTGTTTACGAATTTCAAAGATTATTATGTAAAAGATCTTAAAATTCAGTGGTGGGCGCTGACCTGTTAGGGTTGTATGAATGGTGATGCTGCACGGGCTGCGGCGGCGGTTGGTTGAGCATCTTCTGGACGACTGCGGGCGAGACGGCAGGCACTGCTGGCGGCTGGAAGGCGGAGTGGTGGAAGTGGTCGTCGCGGCGCCAGCTCTCGCCGCGCGCCGCAGACAGCAGCTCCAGCGCCTCCTCAGTGTTCATGTCGCGGCTGCGCAGCGCCGCCTCCACTTCCTCCTTCTTGTACCCGAGGTCCACCAAATATCTATCCCAACATTCCATTATTTAAGGTGAATCCTTAATTTTTTAAATAAACAAAGGCCTAATAAGTATTAATTAGAAAAACGACAATACCTAAACGGCTTGCTGTTCCACACCATTTCTTTGGGTAATTGTTTGCCGAGCGGACCACTCGGGGGTAGTTTCGGTCCACCCCATTCGCCGATATCGTCGGGCCAACCTCCTCCTGGGCACGCGGGCTTCGGCTTCGGCACGGGCCAGAGTCCGGGGCCGGATGCATCGGGCCAGCTGGTAACCTCGCGGTCCGGCCAGCCGGGGGTGTGGGGTTCCTCCCAGGAGCCGTTGCGCTGCGTGTGCGCGCTCCACACTGCGTCCGGCTTGGTGGGAGTGGGTGGGATCCTCTGGACGGGGGGTCCTTGCGGCGCGCCGCGGCCCGGCATGCCGCCGATGCTGCCGCGCTGCGCCCAGAGCGATGTACCGTCGTCGAAGCCGCGGCGTGCGGCCGGCGGGGACGGCTCCTCCCATCCCGATGACTTGATTGGATCTTTGGGACCCTATCAGAAAAAAATGTAATGTTATTAGATATAAATATTACAGAAAAAAACTATGTATTAACATTTTTTTTTTACAATTAGGATTCGCTGTAAAACCGAAGTTCGATAACACTCGAAGGATTTGAATTCTATTCCTAATGTTAGCAAACAATTGAATTGTTAATGGCATTTTTACATGTTGTTTTACGATGTTTTGATTGGTAAAGAAAAACATATGTCAAACATAAGTTCACCGAGATGTTTTCCAAAGAAATATCTTTCTCAGATATTCTTATCTGAGAAAAAATATTTCGCAAACATACAACTTTACCATCTATAGAATAATTATTTTTCAGACTTAATATTATCTTTGAAGACAAAGCATTATGATAGGATTGCTATGAGTACCTGCTTTAAAAATAAAACTGTGTTATAATATCAAAGATTTCTTCTATGTTGAATATCAAACAGTTCTAATAAGTATAACATAAGTTCTTTCTACTTTTATTGGGGCAGAAATTAAATTTGAAATTCATATTGAAATGATTAAATTAATCAGCAATAAATATTAACTCATAGATCATAATCACATTTATCAGTCATTATTAAAAATATATTAGTAACACATAACTAAAACCTGTTATTGTATATTGTAAAACACAAGACAACAAAAGTTTATAAGTGACATCAATTCAAGACATAACCATTGTCTTTATTGACTCAGGATATTTTTTTTCAGGCTAATTGACTCAGCTGATGTTGGTAGTCGACATAACCTATAAATACATCAATAGAAACCAATAAAAACAAGAATGAAGTACAAAAACACATAGCGCCCTGTGGAGACAAATTTTGATTTTGATTACCTGTGTGCTCCACTGGTTGACTCCAGCAGATGGCATCATCTTGTTAGGACCGGCCGTGTGCTGATGGTGCTGGCTCCACATGTCACCGTTCAATCTGCCCGATATCCCCCCGCGGAGATCGTGTCTGGGGTCGGATGGCTGCTGTCGAGGATCTTGCGTACGATGGGGATCCAATCTAGGATCCGATTGTCTGTGCGGCTCGCCCCAAGCATTCCAATCATCTTTCTTCGGTACCCCCCATTGCTGTCCATGTTGCGGAGGCCCGGCCGACCATTGCTGCTGCGGCGGAGGTCCAGTCCAAACGTTGGCAGAATCTGCAGCATCATCATCTTCACCCCAAGTACCCCCTATGTTCGTTGTCGGAGTATGTCCCCATGGGGTCTTAGAGGCTGGCTGTGGTGGGGGCTGCCCTCCATTCCTCAAGTTGGCCTCCCATAAGTCCGTTCCAAGGAATGCTCCATTGTTAACGTTAGGCTTCCATGGCGGCGGACCACCGGCGGCAGGCTCGACTTTCGACCCAGGCTCTGGAGATCCGGGAACATCCCAGTTGGTGTCTTGATTCACATGTTGCTGTACCATAAAAATAAGGCATCATTGATAGTTATTCAATGTTTTAAAAAAAACTTTTAATTAGTAATTTATCTTAACATTTTGTCAGTTATTTATAGAAGTATTGAAAAAATAAAAGATAACTTTTATATTATTGGTGTTTAAAATAAGATACATTGTTGCAAGCATTGATAATGTATAATGAAGGTGTTTATATGATAAACAAACAAAAACCTGTTTAACCATAAAATATCAAGAAACAAAGCAAGGTTAAGTTGCATAATTTTTTTCATACACCCAGATTACCTATAAATTAACATAACATTACAAAGGCTTGCCATATAGGATATTAATAGGTAATAAATCAATACTTACACCTCCCCAGCCGTCCTGGCTGAATAAAGCCTCCCTCATGGAGTTAAGCTGTTCAATCTTAGCAGATGATGTGCTGTTACCATTGTTGCCGTTATTACCATTGGTTACAGATGGCCCGTTAGAATTGGCAGATGGATTAGATGGATTGTTAGGTCCATTGTTGCCATTACCTCCATTATTTGTACCTAAAACATAGTGTGTTTTTAAAATGATGTCATAAGTACTGTTTGACCAAATATGTTTGTCAAATGTTTATACCATTGCTCGCAGGTGCACCATTGTTATTGGGTGGAGCATTTTGCATATTTGGGCCAGAGTTCTGCCAACCTTGGGCTGTTGATACGTTGGTAGGTGGCATTTGATTTCCATTACCCTTGTTGCTGTTTACTAAAAAATAACAATATAAAAATATCCCCTTAATTAACTACAATTAATTTGATATTGAAGAAATTCTTACAATCAGCTTGTGACGTGGGCGGCCGCTGCGCCGTGTTGTTCCATTGTGGGGTGTTATTAGTCCCATTGTTTGTTTGGCCACTGTTATTTCCACCCCAATTACCAGCTGCAGATGGGACACAGAGTTCAATTATCATTTAGTATCAGAATTAAAAAAAAACAATCACCTATAATTGAATAATATGATATAGCAGAAAATACTGTAAAAATGTATTTTAGTTTTGGGCAACATTATAAAGTCTAAAAGTTTCTTACCATTGTTAGAAGACGGTGGGCTGCCCCATCCAGCTGCTGCATTCAAAGAGCTTTCCCCTCCACCGCACAATCGGAATCGTCGCGGAACCCCCCACGAGTCAACTTGGTGACTTTTCTTCAGATCAGTAATGATCCTCTGCTCACTATCCACAAGTTCCATCATCGCATCAAATGTGAGATCTCCATTCGCAAATGTTCTCATCGCTCGCTTCAAAGTAGATTGACCATCAACTTTCGATGTTTTATTGTCATGGTTTATTTCAACAGACTTGTTCTCACAAGTAATCATTCGAGGTTTCGTTTTGCTTATACGAAAAGACTTTTCGTTAAGTAGTTGCGTCTTATCCATGCAAGGTTCATGTATAATACAAACTGAGGATTTAAAAGCGTAATCAGACTTGTTCATATATTCTGGCGCTCCCAACGCCATCTTATATTTTAAGTTAAAGCTACTGAAATACGGGTCACTGTATGAGATACCCTGGACTGTTATGGCGTTAATCGTTAAAGGAATGCAGTAGTTAGGCATATCGCCAATCATTTGGTTTTGTTGGATACTATCAACAAATTCTACATTATAAATATTATTATCTACCATTTTTACACTAATTTGCTGACTTTCATTATCTTCGACTCGCTTACAAGCACCAAATTTATTTGTGTTCACCACCAACATTGAGGTGGAGTTTTTACATTGCATTGGTTCGGTAACAGTATCAATATTGGAGTAACAATTATCCTTAATTAAATGTGGAACACATAATATTACAGAAACATTAGACATCAGACAATTATTTATAAATAGAATAATTTTCTACAATATCCACCTAGAATTATACTTATTTTCACAGATTGCATATTGTTTCGATTAAAGACTAAGTAACAATGGTTCGTAGTGATGCAGTCAAAAAGCAGGTAGCAGTGTTTAATGCCTCTATGGCAGAGGGCAGGGTGAGATCACCGCTCAGCTGCTGCGGATGCGCCTCCTTGCCCCAATTGGCCCAGCCCTACAACACAACATATTATTCTGCATAAACAACAAAATTTACCTAAACATTCTGTGCCAACTGCGAAAAATTGTTCTTAAATACATTAATTAGATAATATTGTGACAACTTCAAGCAATTATAAATTTTGAAATCATAAAAAAAAATCCAGTAAGAAAATGTAAGAATGTATGAACCCACCTTATAGGACGGACGAGAGGCTGAGCTGTATATCACAGATAATGCGGGCTCGGCAGATCCTTTGGAGCAGCTTAGCAGATGGCTCGTGATGGTTTAGTTTATCTGCACCACAACAAAAATGACACCATTTTAACGTTTACACTTCACAGATTGCACATTAACTAACACACGGTAATATTTGACGATCCGAATTATCACACATAGAAAAAGCTTATTTTGAGGTTATTCTTTAGTGCTCCATCATAGTACACCTTTATAAAATCCGCATGAGGTGTTGTTGCCAAGTGGCACATATAATTATAAAACAGACATGAAATTGCGTCGTTTACAGATGCGATAAGAATGTATCTTGAATTGCAATAACAATTGGAATCCAAGTGAAGTTTGACGACTTTGTTCAACGTTGGTCGAAATCACATTTGAAGGACGTACCTATGCTCCATTACGATTAATAAGTATTTAGTATCTTAAATTTCTATTGGAACTATAGAATTATTCTTCGAACAGCAGGTACGTATAGGTACATTAGTATTTGTGTATTTCGGCCTTGAGACTCGATGTTGAATATCTACAGACTCTATATACATGTATCTGTGCTACGTATATTTATCTACAATACATATCTATACTTAGAGTGAAAGTTAACTCGACCTATTATCAACCAAATTAAGCGTTTGCGATCGAATACAATACACCAACTTGAATATTTACGCGAATACTTCTTATGAAACTCAAAATTTAAGTGAAATATATAATTTGTGCTAGAGAAAATACAAAAATCTTACGTGACACGATCGAGCACAACGGTGTTATATTACTAGAAAGAGAAGGACGGAAAATAAATGCGATGGTGACGTACCGCGTGACAGAGAGAGACAAAACATACGCCTGAGAAAGCGATGCCATAAATGCTAAATATGATTGACAAAGGTTTTGGGGAGTGCCTAGCTAAAAATATAAAATATGTGTCCATACCTTCGTTTTGTATAGTTGTTGGCACAATAACTACTAAGATTTATACAAAATCACAATCCCAAACCCCCGAGAACACGGCTTCGACGGCTGGATGGAATGATTTCGTCGTCGGGGTTCTCACGAAGTGTTACGAAACTATACTAACTAAAAATGGTCGCTCGTTTTATGATAGAATATGCACAAGTCTGACTTTTTGCTATAGTCGGGTTATAGCAATTTACTATACATAAGTAAGTATTGAATGTAGTATAGTCACATTAATACCGTACTCATACGCCATACCAATAAGTATTCGCTATAGATAGGCAATAAGTTAACTGTATAGATACGGCTCAAGTTATGTTTTTTAATGAAATGCTACGACATGCTTGAAAAACTTAAATGCTATGAAACAAGCTATCCCGTAATATTGAGTTAATAGATTTAGATATAATAAAGCAGAGCTAAATGTATCGAACATGTTTTGGCGAAAAAGGGTCAATAAAAATAGAGAACTGCAATGTCCGTGAAACAATTTTTGTACTAAATCCTACACGTTTGCTTCGCTTGGTTTTATGATTTCTTTGGGAAAAATTATATTAACCAAGGTTCATAAACAAGACTTATATACGAATCAACATACATGCAAACAAACTTATACTCAAAATAGTAGCAAAAATGCTGTCCTCCTGTAACTGTGAAACTATGATAAGGTGGAACCACATGAGGGGAGATCCTTTGGAGCAGTTTGTGTCATAAAACGTTGATGTCTTTTAAGCGGTTTTAAACGATTGCAATTATTTCTTTTAATTTTATAACAATTGAATGTTTAAAACGGTATAACTTAAACAAAATTTATAATTTAATGGTGTTCTTTGTTAAAAATCTAGTGCCTGAACGTTTTGATTGTAGGGACCAATTGTTTGTTAAAAAAAATAGAATGACATTGACGTTTGACATTTCTCAACAAAGCAACACACGCACACAATCACAATTCCACAATTATTCAATTCAATTTCTCAACATCAACCAATAAGAGTGAATTTATCGATTAAAAGTAGCTTATGTTGATCATCCGTTATCATCAATAAATAACTTGCTTTCTATGGATTTCCATGCATTTTTGTACTGTATATCGCAAAGATATATTAACTGCATGACATGTTACGTCGGTTACTGGGTGTAAGAAGATTGTTTAGAATGCCTTTAACTGAGACTGGGGATCAATATTCTGTTTGGGTATGTAATAAAAAAGTTACCATAAGGCACAAATCATATGTAAAAACTAGGTCACTTTACAGTTAAAACAATCTTTTAATAACTTATATTGATAATTTGGTGACATTGATAAGTCTGTTTCTTTGTTCTCATATTATTTAAACAAACATTTTATTTAAACACCACAACTACTGTAGATGTTATAAGGGGGCGGGAACCGATTCAATTAAAGTCTCTTCATAAGGTCACCATGGCAAAGTTTCATTTTAAATCTTTAGAAACATTCACAGGCCACTATTATTTTTAAATAATATATTAGTATGAGATAAATAATGTGTAAATATGACTATAAAACTATATTTTCCAGGTGGGCTTAATTTATATATTTAATTTGATTGTTGGGACTGGAGCTCTGACGTTACCCGCCGCATTCGCTAGAGCAGGATGGGGACTCAGCACAATATCTCTTCTCTTTCTTGCATTCATGAGTTTTATGAATGCTACTTACGTTATAGAGACTTTGGCGTGCGCTAATGCAGTTTTTAAATGGAAAAGATTACAATTTATTAAAAGGAACAGTGTAAGTAAACCAAGTTGTATCATTAGCACATATTTCTCTACTCAGGAGCTTGGTACTAACCCTATGTTTGGTATAACCAGGCCTCAGTCAACCACACTGGCCCATGCATTATATATATTACTAGCTGTTGTGCGCAACTTCGTTCATGTGGAATTAAATAATATAGCCCATGTTACTCGGGGATAATGTAGCTTTCTAATGGTGAAAGAATTTTTGTAATCGGTCCAGTAGTTCTTGAGTTATTTTAATACAAACAAAAATACAAAAATACAAAGTTTTCTCTTTATAATAGTATAGAATATTAGAATTTTAGAACTATGAATTATGTTTGTTAAAAACATTCTATTCTCTATTTTATTTTTAAATAAAGGAACAGATCTACTATTTTTCTACTGTCCATCAAAAGATGTGAAAGATTACAGTAAATACCATATAGAAAACAATAAAAGACATATTTTTCTATACTATTTCTTTTTCTTTGATGTATCGAAATATTAAGTTGTTTGGAAAGTCATTTCGTTTTTTCCCGATAGAGGATTTAATTGAATTTTTTGCACCCAAATTCTCACATAAGCCGTTTAGTTATTATATGCTTTGAAAGCTCATATAACAAGGCTAGTTTGTGAAAAGTTTCAATTAATACTACGTTGTAGTTTTTGGTTGGGGCCCTTTTAAATATGGAGAGCGAAAAGCAAAAATTTCGACTTATTTTATGTTTTGCTACAGAAAGGATAAAA
>QDHC01004710.1:43931-56633 GCA_013186455.1 Papilio dardanus tibullus | reverse complement strand
TGACCTGTCAGTGTCACTGCCATCACTGCTGGT
The DNA here is from genome assembly GCA_013186455.1 of Papilio dardanus tibullus. Lineage (NCBI taxonomy): Eukaryota > Metazoa > Arthropoda > Insecta > Lepidoptera > Papilionidae > Papilio > Papilio dardanus. The sequence continues at coordinate 56,600 of QDHC01004710.1, read as the reverse complement.
GTTCTCCCAGTTGTCGGAGTCATCATCGTTGAGGCAGGAGTCACCCGCCTTGCTGTCGCCGTTCAGCAGCTGAGCGTCCTCCTTGCCCGGCTCGGGGCTGCGCATGTGGGATTTGCTAAGCCCACTTAATTACAAATACATTATTATACAAATAGAAAACATAAACATGGCTTACTAAACAAATAATTATGAATCGAAAATTCAAAGTGCAAAGGTGTTAAGTAAAAATTATCAAGAACAAAGATTAACATTACTATAGCCCAACCTAGAATACAAAATGTGACATCTTTTGGGACTTTCAACATGAAACTCAGAATACCAAACTATTCTTTTTCGTAAATTATGAATAACCAATGACTAAAACTTGCAAACGAACTAACAAAACAACTGAGTCTATTCCAACAATTCTTATAAAATTAAGAAGATTAGAAAGCTATATTATCAAAGAAAAGTGTATTTTTTTAAATTCTGCATATATAGTTGCGGGAAATAAGTAATTTTATTTAAAATAGTTGAAATGACCTGATGCCGGAGTCGTTCTTCTCCTCAGTGGCGGTGTCCTCCTGGCTGCTGCCGACTGGCATGGTGACGTCAACACTGGGCTCTATCTTGATGCTGGGGCAGTTCATCTCCGCCTTCAGAGCCTCGTCTAGAGACTCCAGCTTCTCATCACCACCGTCAACTTCCATTTCGTTCTAAAATTACAAATTTTAACTTGAAAAAGACAATAAATTTTCTGTCCATGTCCAATGTCCAATCACCAGAGATCACCAGCAGCATAAAATGGCTGCTGGGGTTCTTTGGAGAGCTGGGCTGGCTGGAGTGATCCAAGACCTGCCCTCACGCAAAATACGCGACAGTCGTGGAGTTGCGGAAACACAGGACCTACTACTACTACTATTCTGTCCACGATACAGGCATTGCCTAGTGTGGACGCCATCAGATTATGAAGAATTATCTAGAAAATCTTTATGTAAGTAAATATTTTTTCAATCTGTTCAAAAATAACAATTTCGTAAAAAAAAAAAAAATATTCCATTATTGCCTTGTTACTAAAACAAGGTGGGTACCAAATTTTGGTTCAGTTTATGAATAGAAAGTAGGCGTAATTAAAATACTAGATTAAAACAATTAATGAACCTTTTAAAACAGTAAACCTCTGTAAGTACAGTCAAACCTGGATAAGCGAGTCATTCTGTGGTCTCGACGAGCTGCCTTCATAAGCGAGAAACTCGAATGAGAGAAACCTCTATAAACGAGACAAATATCTTGATCCCTTGGACGCTCGCTAATCCAGGTTAGACTGTATGTACCATTCCTTTGGAGAAATATAACACTTACATCTGTGGACTTGAGTTTGCGATGTGAAGAGGCTCGCTTCTTAGGTCTGGAAGGGAGGTGTTCCGTTGAATTTGCATCAGTCTTTGAAGGTTTTTTCACTGGCCGGCTCTGTTTACGTAGGTTCCTGTGGTATTTACCTTAAAAAATAAAAAATAATGTATTAGTAAAAATATTAATCTTTAAAGTTAATTTAAAAAAAAATACTTACTTTGATGTTTTCTCCATTGTTTTTTACTAACAAAAGTATCTTCTGGGCCGATGGTGAGAAAGTTTCTGTCGCCAACCTGCAGCGTACACGGCTCAAACACATTCAAGAGTTTCAAATTCTTCAAATCTTCACCTGATAACAACAATTAAAATTTACAATCAATTAAATATTGCTTCCACCTTGATAATGTTTATAAATTGATTATGAAAATGGTAGCCTACAAAAATTAGCAATTCACATATTCAAAGGTCAGATGTTACAGTGACTTGTCACTGCTAAAATGTTAATCCGGAAACTTATTGTCATCTTAGTTCTTTCAAAAAGGACAGTACAAAGAAAACAGTATACAGTCAACCATATTAGATTTTTTACTCGTAACCCAACAACTTCTTCAGACCGAGTTTGTGATAAAAACGGACAGTTGAGTTAAAATCTCCGTTCTTAAGGTTTAAGGTTACTATACCTTCAACAAGGAATTTGGGCTGCTGCGGGGCGTTGGATTCGGTAACCAGAGTGGAGAGTGCACGGCACTGCCAGTGCACGCTCACACTCTCCGTCACCACCGCCTCAACAGTGAACTAAAACATTGTTAAAAACTTTAAAATTAGGATATGTTTAATAGATTATCAATCTTCACAATATGCCAACCCTTAAGAAACTTACAATAAAAAACTACATTTAAAATAACAATCATTTTTTAGGATTTGTGCTATTTTTTTAATTAATCTAGAACATTTTACAACTCACCTTATGGTCATGCATTTTATGTTTCCTCGCAGCTTTCATTTCCTTAGTAATATGAAGCCAATTGGCAGTGTCCAGAGTTCCCAAGGGGCCGTACACAACCTGCCCCGGATAGAACTCGGACGAAGAGTAAGGGGTTGACCTACGTCGCCTCATAGAATAGTCCTCTAATGGACAACTGTCCAGATCTGGGTATTCGAGACGAGAACCATCGGCTGATACGAGACGTAGTTTACTGTGCACAGCCTAAATGGAACAAATTTATCAACCAATGCACATATAAAAAAATTTACAATTGAAATAGACAGCTTCGAAGATTTTGTAGACACTAACATCCATATGAATCTGTTTGAGATTGTGTTGCTTAAGTAAACTTACGGCTGAATTTTCAAACACCACTCAAATATTTAAGAGCGTCTTACATGAGAAGTATACTCTTAAACTTCAAATTCTACAGCAATCTCGTTTAATTGACACCACTTAGAATTTAAGCGATGCTTTAATTTGAGTGCTGTTTGAACATACGGCCGTTAGAGACTAAAAATAGAGTTCAAATTAAATTGGATAATGCCTGTGTATGACTTTCTTACCTTTGATGTTCCGACCCAAGAATCAAGGCAGACGGCTAGATCGGGTGTGAATTCTTCTAACGGTTGTAATCTTTCACTGGCAACACTGGGTATCACATGTTTAGTTCCTACAATCTGCAATGCTGCTGTCATCACTATGTCACGGCAATATCCCCGCTGGGTGTCCTTTCCAGCTATGAGGCGGCGAACAACATCGCCTGGCATCAACGAACGGTCTGCTAGACCAACCTGATATACATACAAGACAGGGTTAATAGCGTGATTTGAATACACTCAGTGTACCTTGAATGCCTGTATAACACAAGTGAATAATTGCAAAATTGAATAGGACAAGATAATCAGTGTTGCCAGTAGATATCCATTTATAAGTGTAAACAGTATTAATGTATGTTTATGTTAAGTGCAATTGTACCTTAAGTGATTTTGGAGTAAGACATATGTAAAATATTTTGTCAATAGTGTGATATTGCATAACATAGTCACATCATCCCGTCTCGCAATTAACACTACAGAAGGGAACAGTAAGCCTAGCAATCTTGCTATATTTTGTATTCGAACATAAAAGGAATGATTTATATTATCCTTTGCAATAATGTCCTTCAAAGTAAAGAAAAATTATATATGCTAAAACGAAATCTATGCATGCCAGTCTCCAAATCCTATTGGTATAAAGTTGGTAAATGCAATTCATTTTTCCACACTTAGCATTATTTTTTTTTGTAAAGATGATGCATGTGGGTACTTCATAATATTATGAAGTATTTATTCTGAAATATTTTATACCTAATTAGAAAACATCCTTGAAGGATACACATCAGTGTCATGCTATGTAAAACTCACATTTTTGGTAACGGTTTTCAAATCTGTCATCAAAGTCGCACTGCAACAGCATGCTTCAATGTACATATAGAACAATGTATCTTACGATTATCTGATTACTTACCGATTTTTCAGATATAACTCGTTCGGTTCCCGAAGGGTGCCATACAACACGAATTTCGCCTTTTTGGATAGGTGTTTCAATGTCGCTCTCCTGATCACTGGAGTTCGCTTCGTAGTTTTCAAGTACAAGACCGAATACGACTTGGCCGCGATTGTTGATTTTATACACTTCATCCTCGTAAAAATATTGAAAATCAGTAGGAGAGCCTGGATTTTGCCCCGCCATATTGACGGGAATTATCTTAGGACACAAATAATTTTGTTTTTTACGTGATTATGTTCTTTCTGACAGCTGATTGCAATGTGTGGCGCATGCGCTGTCCACAATGGGGCAAACGAAATTTCCCTATATCTGCATTTTATTTTTCCCAGACGCTAAATATCCCCGAAAGTTTTATTCTTCTCAATGCTTAACACACAAGTGTTAAAAATTTCCGACAAACTTATTAATTTGAAATAGCTATGACTTTATTTAAATACGTATTTTTCTACAAAATTTTAACATCAAATGTAATATGCCGTTATATATTTTTTTGTACAGGGTATCCCAAACCGAAATTTACTATAGATAAATAATGACGTAAATTAGTGTGACTTCATAGAATCATTTTTTTGGTATTTTAATAATATTCTTTCGATTAATAAAAATATACCATTGATGAACAAATAAATCGTTAAGAAAGTCTATAATTTAGCCGCAGTTTTTTTTTATTTCTAATAGAATCATCGGTGTATTTGAAAAACTAGTTTTATTATTTTCCATAAATTAGGGAAAAACATTTTTACCTGGAAACATTACAACTGTCACATAATTATGCAATGGAGACGCCATCGTGCGGATTTTAATGCAAAAAATGAGAACTTTGTTTTGTTTCACGCAAGTTTTCTAACCATTTTAATATATAAGAACTAATTGTTGAAATCTTAATATTTTCCAAGATAAATAGACGTATCTAGTAGTCAATTAAAATCTAGTTTATTTAAATGTTTTGATAGGATATTGCATCCCACATAGAATATATTGGAATAGGTATAAGACTCCATACATAAAAATCCATGTTCTTCATGCATACCTGCGAATGAATTAGCTATTTACCCTACTTTTGAAGGCACCCACCACCCACTTACTCTACTTTGTAGATGGGCTTGAGTAATGCGCAGTAGTGAAAATAAATCTGGAAAAAATAAGGGAAGATGTTGCTTGCTGTAAAAGCTACTAATAAAACCCATTACTTTGGTAATTTCGTTTACTGCGATATTAGCCAAACATTTATAGGAGAATATTTATTTTCTTAATCATAAGCTTAAGTCAATTCCGTTTAAGTAATGGCACAGATAATTTACTCATGTGTATGTAATGCGTCAGGTCAGTTCAATTACAACGTGGCTAATGTAATCGAGCACTGGTTATGGACTATGCCGGTGTCATTCGGGCGAGTTTTGCGCGAGTGCCGGCGCTATTCTCGTGGCCCCGATCAATACTGTCTTATCAAGCTGTGTGGGTGTTTACATGCGCGTTTTCAGTACACACGGAGCGCCGCTCAAACGAGCACGTCGCGGATGATAATACGATATTCTAGTCTCAAACTCGTCAAGGAAATGTGATCGAAATGCCGCTGCCCGACCTCATTAAGAGAGCGTCCACCTATCTCCTAGGTTTGGACTTCGAAGACAACGAGGAACCGCCCGATTACGTCGATAACGAAATATTGTTTTGCAAGAACAATGTTTGCGTCCATCCGCCGACGATTGCGCGACACGAATTGGATATCGTCCACCATCCTGGATACTTAACGGTTACCACCAAGGTATTTACTGACCAGCACAACAACTCTAAACGACCGACTCTATTCCTAAATTGGATACCTAATTCCACGCTCAAGAAGTGCCCATCGGCAGTAGAGAGCAACCCCAGTGACGACATAGGCATCAGTACTCACAAACCGACGAATCCGAAAGATATACCGTGTCAAAAAACGAATAGGAAGAAGGCAAAATTTGACGCGAACAATGAACATGCTTTCTCGGACTCCTCAGAAACTACGAGCCTCAATTCCAACTTCGATAAGCAAAGCATTAAATCAACGGACACTCGGTTTACTCAAAACGATACAACGGAACTGTCTTCCAGTTTGAAACCTACTGTGAAATCGTCGGACACCAATAAGAATGGTTATCGTTTGGAGAAGGATGAATCGAAGGAGCAAATCTTTGAGTTCGAGCGCCACGTACGTTCGCAATCGATGACATCGGTTAACATTACGATCGCTAATCCGAACGTGGAGAATATCGATTTGACCCCGGACTCGTTGTCGAGCGACAGGTTCATCAGGTCACTGTCGCTGAGCTCGTGTGACGAGGCCAACCCTAACTGGATGAGCACACCTGAGTTCTTGGCGCTGAAGCACAATTTAGTTTTTCCGGACAGTGTACACAGTTCCCCCGTGCCCCAGCGGCGAGCGCCGATGAAATGTCGAAGGTGAATCTTTTAAAACAAATTCTGTAATAATAAGCGATCTTCTAGTTTTAGTTAATAAGACAGGAACCAGAAATGGCAGTATAATAATTACAGATACAGTCGAACCTGGATTTGCATCTAATCAGATTTTTCGCTGATAAAGGTTGTCCGCCGAGAGCAGGGAATGATTCTCGCTTATGGAGGTTTCTCGCTTATCTAGTTCTCGCTTATCCAGGCTTGACTGTACTCCAAAATCTCGGCAACAATGATAATGATGTAACGTCGCGGTAATATACTGCAACATCGTAAATAGGTACTGCAACTTGAAGCGTACTGCAAAATTACCGAATTGGATTTTCCACTTTGCAGGAATTACAATACAATATTTTTTTTATCCGAAAAGTTCGAAATGGGTACCAAAGAAATTTTGCGTGATAATGTTTTTATACAACTAAAAACATTATCACGCAAAATTATAAAAAAACACAGGTATTGTTTGTAGCCACAAATTAAACAAAAGGTGACCTAAATAAAAGTTTCTGTGAAGTGCATTGTCGAGCTTGCGGCGTCGCGAGCGTTGAAATAAATATTTCTAGCAGGCTGTAACTAAATAGTGTTTTCTTCATCAATTTAATAAAATTACCGGTCTATTCTTTTGGTTTCATGTGCTCCCTCAAAAATCTGCTGATCTAAATATTCAATAGAATTAACTTAAGAACAGAGTCAAGTGTTTTTAATACCGCCCCGCATAATTATAATAAAGAGGCATAGAACTATGCCAAAGGGAAACTCGTATCTATGCCTAACCATCCGCGTTATATGCCTAAGTTGTATATTGTTTGATGAATATTCCACATATTCTCATGGATTACACGTATTGTCAACGTTTCTATCCGAAGTTTCCATTGTACCGAAATTTAACCCTGGTAGCGTTGCACTTACGCAAGTTGTAAATCGATAAACTTACTCGAATGGGAACGTAACTTTATCTTCAAACGCTATCGACGTGAGCGTAAAAGCTACTTATTACGCATGAACTAGTGAAACCTGTTAAACTAGTTAACTGTTTAACATACTTTTAACTTTGACATTGGCACGAATTATGAGGAGGAATGACTTATGGTTTTAAATTCATAAAATCTACTGGAATATTGCGGACTTTTGTGATCCATTAGGGCTAAAATAATGCATAGAATAGGGATTCGCTCTGACTATTTCGAAACATTGATAATAAATAGTTAACTATAACTTGAATAAATGAAGATGAAGATGATAAAAAATCTTTATTCCCGTGTAAAGTCCACTTTTCCCGATACTTGTATTAGCAAAAATAGGAAATACTAACTTATTAATGGCTAAATTTTTCAGCGCAAATTCTTTACAGGCAGGTCGCTTATAAATATTCATTTAGTCGTAGGCGTTCCTATTTATTAAGGATTCCAGGGTTTAGGAATTTAATTACTAGAGAGGAGGCATGAATTTATGCGGCGTTTATGAATTAGTAAGATACTACAGAGTTTTAAATATTTCTTGATCAATTTAGGATTGCCTTGGCGTCTATTCAACAAAGATAACCTAGTATAAATAAAACTTAATAATATGATTAGTCTTAATAGTTATTAGTTGTGCAAGAGGTAAAACATTTAAATTGCGATAATCTAAAAAAAACAAATGTATTTCCTTGTTATCTACGTCGCTGTATAGTTAATTTTTACACACACAACGTCACGTATCCTGTCTGTAATTATTATATTTTTAATTCTACTCTATGTATAAATAAATACTGCGATTTATGAACTGAAAAATTTAATTGATTTAAATTAGAATAGGTTAGAATAGAATAAACGTTTAATTAGTAGCATATACTTACTAAAAATTACTATTATTAGTCAGCGTTTTTAAGTTTAATTATAATATTACAGGCACTTCAGATATAAGAGTAGGCCGGATAGTACTGTAATTGTAGTTTCTTGATCACTCGAAATAAATTACTGTAGAGCATTTTTTTTGTGAATTTAAAATTCGTCGTCAGTTTTCGAGCACGTTAAAGTTACACAAATTGCATCTAGTCTGCCAAGTTTTTTCAACCAGTGTTTTAAAATTGGACACGAAAAAGCTATTAAGTACATATTTTTGCATTTTATTTCGTTTCGTTAAGGACACTGCGATGTTGGTTGAATTATGGATGGTTTTTGCTTAATGACGTTTTCTTTTATCTAATAATTTACATACATTGTAAAAATAGCATTTTCTTTTTAAAATTCCATCCAGGTTTTCGGTAGACCTGAGTCAGATGCGATCTCTTCGTCTTTTCTTCAACGATGACAACTGCACTTGTGGTCAACTGGTGGTCGCATCACGGGAGTCGCAGTACAAGATCCTGCACTTCCACCACGGCGGGCTGGACCACCTCGCGCAGGTGCTGCACAGATGGCACTCTTTGCTGCACAATATTAAGCTAACACCAGGTATCGTTTTTGTAAGCATTTAGACTGTACGTATTAGTGCTTTACTTACCTATAAACTGTTACCTTTAAAATGTTGCAATGCCATTGTATGAACTAAGACGTATCAGGTGGATATCAGGAGGGCATTAAACTTTACTAAAAACCCTCTAAAAACGGATTGATTCTTCTAGAAGGCCTGCGCTTTTTGTTTTACATGGGGGCTTAACCTTTTTTGTTATTCCTCTTATAGGCTCAGAAGAACCTAACCTACCTTATCGACACTTTATGGTTTGCCGACCTGAAGTACAAAAATCAGAACAACACCCAGAAGAAGGAAAAGTATCCAAAATAACTCCAGAGTTGTTCTACGGAAAGATAATGAACAGCAAAGGTGTTATAGAGGATGATCTCTTTTTGAGGAAGTGCGTCTTCTTTGGAGGTCTAGATAAAGAGTTGAGGAGAGAAGTCTGGCCGTTCCTTCTTCACTGCTATCCATACAGTTCGACTTACGAAGAGAGGGAAATAATACTACAGATTAGAACAAGAGAATACGAAGAAGTTAATAAGAGAAGGTTGGAGAAAATGACTCCGGAACAGCATGCCATGTTCTGGAAGACGGTTCAGTGCGTTATTGAAAAAGACGTGGTCAGAACGGACAGAGGGAATCCATTTTTCGCTGGCGAAAATAATTATAATATTGAGATCATGAAGAATATTTTATTGAATTACGCTGTTTACAATCCGGTGCTCGGGTAAGTAGACACTTCCTTCCTACTTTTATCATGAGTTAAAACGAGGCCAGTGCAGAGGTTAAACGCTCGCCTCGCTATGTTGCGGTCAAGGATTAAATATCAGTCCAGAATACTAGATATATACAGCTTATCTCTATAGAAACCGTTTACAGAGTTGGCCATGGGCACCTAGTGACATTAAGTTTTTCCCTTAAGTGTAATTTAATAGGAGAAATGAATAGGTATGAAGAGACTTAATTACATTGAGAGCGACATTAAGGCCCTTAATGAGTTTAGAGTAAGAAATCAATATTAAACTGTTCCTTAGTTAATGTAGGTGACCATTAAATATTTTTGCGCGCGACAGTGCAGTGCTTTGGTCCAATATTGTATCGAATATGTTTGTGCCAGATACACACAAGGGATGAGCGACCTGCTGGCACCAGTGCTGTGTGAGATCAAATGCGAGGCGGAGGCGTTCTGGTGCTTCGTGGGACTCATGCAGCGCGCCATCTTCGTCTGCACGCCCACCGATAATGACATGGATAATAACCTTGTAAGTAATAAATCGTTATGTATGTTGAAGCGAGAGAGGTGTGCTAGTGTTGTCTCGAAAGAAAATACAATTTCTCTGCCTACATGTTTGGTTTACTGACACAAAATAACATTAATGTTTGTGCACTTTGTTCGTCAATTTCTCCTTGAGGGTCGTGACCTGTTACTTCCTGTCGCATATCGATTAAACTGTTTAATAAGGATGCATTTTTCTTCCGAATTACTCGTTGCTATAATTGAAAAGTACAGTCATACAGTTGTTCTTAAGTTCTTTGTAAAATGTATGTTACAGAGCTTCTTGCGGGAGCTCATCAGAATAATGTTGCCACACTTCTACAAGCACTTGGAGAAACATGTCGACGCCATGGAGCTGCTATTCTGTCACCGATGGATATTATTGTAAGTTCAGAAAGTAACAATAAAACTTGAATAATTTTATTGTTAGACAAAAAGGATGACATAAATATTCGATATAGGACTGCATGTAGAAGTGATAAGTTAGGTTAGGTTATCTTTGCCAATGACAATGTTTTCTACCAAAATTGCAGATGTTTCAAGCGTGAGTTCACGGAAGCTGTGGCTTTGCGTATGTGGGAGGCGTGCTGGGCGACATACCAGACGGACTACTTCCATCTCTTCCTCTGCCTTGCTATTATCGCGGTCTACGCTGATGACGTCATCGCGCAGGACCTCAATACTGACGAGATGTTGCTGCACTTCAGTTCGTTAGGTAAAGTCGCTTACTTTTCTCAAGACAACAACTACGTACTATCGTACTTTACTAATACTATTTACATATTTTTAATTACTGCTTTAGATTACTTATTCTTTCAAAAGATTCATATTAAGTACTATGAAATCTATAAATTCGGTGATAAGGCAATATTAATCATGAATACTACAATAGAAATTCGACTACTAGAACAAAAGAGCATCGAATTAAATATGGCCAATTAATGTTAAGATTCACTTAAAACGACGACTATAAAACAACCGCAATACGTTTCTTTTCTCATTTTAATTAATCCTTAATCGCCCATCCACAGCCATGTACATGGATGGTCGCCTGATTCTTCGTAAGGCTAGAGGTCTTTTGCATCAGTTCCGGCAGCTGGTCCGGATCCCGTGCACATTGGCGGGCATGTGCCAGCGCTGCGGCCCTGGTATATGGGATTCCACGCATCGTCCCAGCGTTGAGTGTACAGGCGCGCATGACTTCTGTGCATATGCCGTGCAATAATAAATTGGACTTACCCTCTACATTCAACTAGATAGGAGCCATAGGCTTTGATATTTTGTGCCTATTTAATTTCCATTTTGGTGCAAACGGTTGCGTTAGGTGGCGGTGTTGGTCTCTAACTAATAATAAGTAAACGAATTACCTGACTGTATCTTCAACTGGCAGTCTGAACGAAACAAAAGCTGTCATTTCCAAGCAACGACCTATCCAGCGGATATCTGTAGACGGTCCGAAGAAAATTGAACTTGTTCCAGTAGAGTATTTTAAATGTAGCTTTAGGTATAAGTATAACGAACCAAAGACAGAAAAGCTATTTGTAATTCAACGACATTTTTAACTGATTGAAAAAGTTAATTTGAGATGTGTAATAAAAAAACTCATTGACTTGATAACCTCCTTCTGTTGGAAATCGGGTTAATTTTACGTATCTTCTAGTCATTGTAAAATAGAGTATTTATTCCTATAATATATCCTAGTACAAATTTATTTAAAGCCGTGTGCCTATCAATTAACTATTAACGATAAAAATTATGCTTGGGATTGCATAAGATTGTTTATATTAATACGTAATGGCATTGATTATACAAAAAAATGTGGTGAAAAACCTACACACATCCAAGCAATGATTTCTTGTAATGATGTGTACTTGATTTCATGAGTCTATGTATTAAAAAAGTATTTAAGTAAATATTTAAAACGTAAGCAAAATTGTGTAGTTATTAAAATGTTGACAAAATATTTATAAAGGTTTCTGTTGCAAATAAAATTGTAAATTAATATTCAGTCTTCGTTAAAATATCTTCAAAAATATAAGTATTTGTCTTTTCAAGAACAATTTCGATGTATTCAGAAATCTTCTTAGATTAAATATCAGTATTATAAAAGTATAAATATTTTGAAAAAGTTGAAGTTTTATCTAATATATTTGTTTGAACATATCAATTGTTGTGTTCAACGTCGAATTTATTTACCTTCTTGGGGGATTTATTGAAATATTACCAAGTTGCAACAAACTTCTTTTATTTTTTACTAGCGACCCGCCCCGACTTCGCGCGGGTGCATATCGGTATAATGCTTTTACTAAATACTGCAGCGTTTGCAATGTAAGCGCTAAAAATGTGGTGACATCATATTAGAAACCTCTAAATTGTCTGTGTTACTCTACTATATTGTAAATGTATAATACATGAAAACCTTCCTTATGAATCTATTAAAAAAACCGCATCAAAATACGTTGCGTAGTTTTAAAGATTCAAGCATATATAGGGACAAACATAAAAAAGCGTTATTGTTTTATACTATGTAAGGAAAAGGATAAGGAAGTAAAACTAATTTTGCTTTAAAACTTCGTTGTCTAAAGGGACAAGAGAAAATCATTTACGTTCCTCGGAAGTTTCAGATTGTGTTAAACAT
>QDHC01004710.1:26646-43106 GCA_013186455.1 Papilio dardanus tibullus | reverse complement strand
GCTAAAAATGTATTAATTTACGACATCATATTAGAAACCTCTAAATTGTCTGTGTTACTCTACTATATTGTAACTGTATAATACATGAAAACCTTCCTTATGAATCTATTAAAAAAACCGCATTAAAATCCGTTGCGTAGTTTCAAAGATTCAAGCATATATAGAGACAAACATAAAAAGCGTTATTGTTTTATACTATGTAAGGAAAAGGATAAGGAAGTAAAACTTATTTTGCTTTAAAACTTCGTTGTCTAAAGGGACAGGAGAAAATCATTTACGTTCCTCGGATTTCAGATTGTGTTAAACATCGAGTATTTTAAATAAGATCATGTAAATAAAATAAATAAATAAAATACGAGATACCAAGTACCTGATTCTAATGTGTCTCATATCGTATTGTAATTGTCATATCCAAAAAAAAGATACATCGACTGTACGTATTTGGCAGCTATTTAAGAAAATAATTAAAAGTTTGTTGAAGTGTTTTGAACTTTTTTTTAAAAAGTAGAAGTAGATGTAAAAATGCAATTTATGAATAGTCTAATTGATGACTATAACTGCTCCTATTGCTTAGTTGGCCTTGAAGGGTTTTTGTAACTGCAGTAAATACGAACGCTATTAAATCGTTTATCTGAAAACAGTACATATGTATCGCAAAGTAATTTTCACGTGGTTTATACATTTCATAAAAAAATATAATAAATATCGTACTCCCTATATACGTATGGCTATGATTGTTTTTTTTTTGCATAATGTGAATTGTTATACGTGCTCTGTGATATAAGATCTGCTTGTAATATTATGTTTCTTATGACATAATGGTTTATAGAATAAATATTCCTACTTAATTTGAAATAAATGTTTCAGCAATTACATTTTTATTTTATTTCTCGGCGCGAAGATAGTTCAACAGGCCCCGCAACAGTGATGCCAGTGTGAAAAATGCAAAACATTTCGCCTTTCAACTTTTAATAAAATATAGATAGGTACCTATAATAATCTTTTAATAAAGTATTTACAAGAACCGAGGTTTTGGTTCCTTTAACTTAATCGATATAATTTCTCAACAACTTATTTGGCGAGCGATTTTCATCGAATTGAACAATTAAAGTCGGTATATTATTCAGTATCAATTGCTGTAAACTTTCGTATATATTTTTTATTTACTAGACAATAAAATATATTCAAACTATTGCACTGTATTAAAAAAACTATATCGTTTTATTGTTTTGATGGAAATAAAATACCTGTTATTTTTATTGTATTTTTATAGCTTTGACATCCATTGCTTACTAAAAGAAATGAAAACAACAGTAACAACACATTTTTATTTTACTGGTTTACATACGTAACGGTGTCGTTTTTTTTTTAAATTATAATATTCGTAGTCTATAAATTACATTATTTTTTTATATATACTTTAGTTTAATAAGTGATGTTTTCTTTTATCTGGCTACCGGCATTGATAACATTATCATTACACTTTTGTCAATGTCGTGCTGACCTTCAGGAAGTTAAGCAAACAATGATGTCAAAAATTGTTCCTTCTGTTTCGGGGACATTACCGTCGACTATGAAAGCTGTGGGGTTCTACAAATATCTGCCAATATCTGATGCGAACAGTCTCATTGATCTGGAAGTAATTATACCAAAAATGGAAAGTAATCAAGTTTTAATTGAAGTTAAAGCTATATCTGTTAATCCCATAGACACGAAAATTAGAGGTCTGAAGAATATAATACACAGTTCTCCAAGAATTCTTGGATGGGACGGGGCCGGTACAATTGTATCCAGAGGTGTTAAAACTAATATTTTTCATACAGGAGACGAGGTTATGTTTACGGGAGACATAACCAAAAATGGTTGTAATTGTCAATACATCGCTCTCGAGGAATTATTTGTTGCGCGAAAACCAAAGAATCTTACCTTTGAACAAGCGGCTGCCATGCCGCTCACGACCGTTACAGCTTACGAAGCACTTTATGACCGTCTTTTACTTACACATAAAGATAAAGGTAAGTCGCTGCTTATAATAAACAGTGGCGGGGGAGTCGGGTCCGTAGCTGCACAGTTGGCTGCTAATTTAAATCTGAAAGTGATCGGTACAGCTTCACGTCTCGAAACAGAAGAGTTTTCAAGGAAAAATGGAGCTGATGTCGTCTTGAATCACTCCGAAGATTTGCTTCAACAACTGGAAGCAAGCGGATTTGAGAACGGAGTTGATTACATATTGGCGAATTATGATCCTTTTCCATATTGGGACACTATGATGAAAGCTATTAAACCTCAAGGGAAAATTTGTCTGATAGTCGACTCCAGTGGACTGGTAGACATAAGGCCTCTCAAAGACAAAAGTATAACATTAGTGTCTGAAATGATGGGCACAAGAATAAAATACGATACGGACGACAAAGGTAGACATCACGAAATCTTAAACATTGTATCTAAAATGTTTGATGATAGAATACTAAAGTCTACACTTACGAAAACTTTGTCGCCATTTAATGCAGCTACATTAAGAGAGGCTCATAAAATTATAGAATATAGACGTATGATTGGAAAATTGGTTATAACAGGATTTTAAATGTGACAAAGATATTTTTTGAAATAAACTTTGTAACAATGATCATACGTACTTTTATTAAACAATTCCAGCGCCCTATAATTATACAAGGAAGTGTAGGCAACTTTAATCTCATTGTTTAAAATAAGTAAAATATCGTAATAATTAACATTATAAAAACTAGAGCACATTGATTACGGTGGATAAAAAAGTTGAAATGAAATAACTGTTATTGTACTATCCTTTAGGTCCTTTAGAGAAAGTTTTGATTCAAACATACTTAAACATCGGTGAAATCTGTACGACTCTTACAAAAATAATAACATCAAATGAATTTAAGGAATTTAAACACACGTTTTAATTTGTTTTGATTTGAATGAGATCAGAATAAAGGTTGCTATAGACATCCGACGAATAGATCGAATAAGATTTTTGGAAAAGCTTACATAGCATTAAGTATATGACGCCTTAATTTTTATATTTTTAAATAAAGATTTTTATTAATGGATTATATATAAATGATCTGATTGTGCCGAATGTACACACAATCAGTGGAAAATAGAATGAGCAACATTGAAAACATAAAATAAAATAACTTTAAATTAGGTACTAAAACTAAAATCGATAATAGAAACTTACCACTTACTAATACGTGCATTTAATTTTTTTTCAGATCGCGCCAAACTCTGAAAACTTCTGATGTGTAGATCCAGCCTTACGTGTTTTGAAACTAGGCTATCTATATGTATATCCTATCTATTGTTACAGTCAAAACTACTTAAACTCGACTGCTTTTAACTTGCCATTCGTATCGTGCTCTTCGCCGGAGTGTTAACCAGTCGGTCAAGAAGTTTAGTTTCTTTTAATTAAATAATCGTTAGTCAATTTGGTGTTCTCTAACAAGTGGTCTTTGTGAAACAGTTGTACAATCATCTGGATAAATTTCAAACTACCCTCATATTGTGACTAGATACGAACAATGATTGTTTATTGCTTCCTAGTGAATTTGATATTATCATTATATATTACATGTCATGACCTTCAACAAGACAAGGTAATCAAAGAAAATGTAACTATGATAAAAATACTTCCGATGGTTACAGGAAATATACATCCGACTATGAAAGCAGTCGGCTTATACCAATATTTGCCGATATCTGAAGTAAAAAGTTTCATCGATCTGGAATTGAAATTACCAAAAGTGCAAGAAAACGAAGTATTAGTAGAAGTTAAAGCTATATCAGTTAATTCTATAGACACAAACATCAGAGCTCCTAAGCCTTATATTGAAACATATCCCAGAATTCTCGGTTGGGAAGGATCCGGTACTGTGGTCGCGACAGGTAAAGATGTGAATCTTTTCAATTTAGTAGACGAAGTATACTTTACGGGAGACTTGAGCAGAAATGGTTCTAATGCTCAGTATGTAGCCCTCGAACAAATGTTTATTGGACCGAAGCCGAAGAACTTGACCTTCGAACAAGCGGCCGCCGTGCCATTAACGACTGTTACAGCTTTCGAAGCACTTTATGATCGACTTTCACTTACCAATAAAGATAAAGGTAAGTCGCTGCTTATAATAAGCAGTGGCGGAGGCGTCGGCTCTATAGCTACACAGTTGGCTGCTAATTTAAAGCTGAAAGTGATCGGTACAGCTTCACGTGTCGAAACAGAAGAGTTTTCAAGAAAGAACGGTGCTGAATTTGTGCTAAATCATACGAAAGATTTAATTCCTCAACTGAAAGCTAAAGGATTTGGTAGTGGAGTCGATTACATTTTAGTTACTGATAATCCTTATCCTTATTGGAGCATTATGATTAAAGCTATTAAACCTGAAGGAAAAATATGTCTCATTGTTGATAATAGTGGATTGGTAGATATAAAACCTCTGAAGGACAAGAAAGTAACATTAGTGTCTGAGATGCCTGCTAACGTGCAGTACGAAGTCAACAACCAGGGTAGACATCAGGAGATTCTAAAGATTGCATCAAAAATGTTTGACAATGGAACACTAAGACCTACGCTCACTAAAAGGTTGTCACCGATTAACGCGGACACATTGAGAGAGGCTCATAGACTTATAGAAGAAAATCGTGTCGTTGGAAAAATAGTTCTATCAGGATTTTAATAGAAAATGCAAGCATATTTTTGTTGGAAATAAATTATCTCAGAAAGATGATACATTTTATTGTATTTGCAGTACACTTGGATCAAAATCTTGTCCCTTAAAAGGAGATCCTTCAGCGTTCCATGCTTTTTTTAATATTTCCATATTACGGAGTTCATCGCTAGTCGGTAAGCCTTTCATCTTCTGCTCTTGGTTCCATTGCAATTCACGAACCTAATTAAATATAATATAAATAAGATGTTATTTAATGGATAAAAAACTATTTAAATTTAGTGATAGTAATTTTTGTTTTTGTGTAATTTATAAATATCATATTTTGTGAAAAGAGTGAGAGTGGGTAGTTATCAATTAATAGCTATTAAATGAGGATGAATACTAAATGTTAATTGCTAAAGTTTCCTATATTATTTTACCTTTGCGATGTGGTCTTCGGGCAGTTCATCGAGTGGTCTCGAAGCATCAATTTTATTTAAATCTATAGGCTCTTCGCCACTCAGTAACCTATCCCACCAGCGTTCTTGTGCTTTTTCTGTAACAAATATGATTACAGATAAAAAATTAAGTTGTATAAAAATTAATAACTTTATCATTAGCTGTTGCTGGTGTTCAGTGGCTTTGTGAGTGCGGAATTAAAAATATAGCTTATGTTACTTGTTAAGTAAAAACTAGCTTTTTAATGATAAGAATTTTTCATTGGTCAAGAAGCTTTTGAAATATTTCAATACATATAAAAATAAGAACCTCTTTAAAATATTAGTATAGATTTTAGTCAAGACACGAATGTTAAAAATGTTAGTAATGTTATAAAAGCTGTTAAGATATATATGAGTATATCTAACTGTAAAATTGAAAAGGATAATTAAAATATTAAAAGCACTGAGTATTTATTTTTAAACAATTATTTGGCAGTTCACACATGTCCCTAAATATGATTTGGTAGAAAAAAATAAAAGAAATAAAATTAGATTATACATTACCTATATGAATTAATAGTTTTCCTTCACTGATGCTCCAGACTGAATCATTTGCTTTAATCTTATAAGGGAAATTGTCTTTTATAATGATATCTCCGTTCTTACATTGTACACAAATGTCACCATTATTTATTATCACTTTTAAATCTTTTGATTTTGTATTCGGTGGAAGTTTTATAGTTACATCTGAAAATGAATTATAAGAAATCAAAAGATTAATCATCTCTTCTACACTATTATATAAAACAATAACGCTTTTTATGTTTGTCCCTATATATGCTTGAATCTTTAAAACTACGCAACGGGTTTTGATGCGGTTTTTTTAATAGATAGAGTGATTAAAGAAGGTTTATAAATATAACTAGCGACCCGCCCCGGCTTCGCACGGGTTCGATTATTGTTAGTATGGCTGGTATATACAATGTTCACAGTTTTTCTGTAGTGTATTTGGTATCAGTTCTGCACCCTTGCGAAGCCGGGGCGGGTCGCTAGTGTAATATAAAATCCAAACACCTGTCAAAGAACATTTTATGTCAGTTTTCTCTTTTTAAAAAATGAATAACATGTTCTATCTTTTGAATTAAAAAGAACTGAATGTATGACCAATAAAAAAAGACAAGTAAAACATACAAATTGAGAACCTCTTCCTTTTTGGAAGTCTGTTAAAAAAAAGAAAACAGGGCTAAAATGTTTTTAGGTGTCTTTTACACAGGAATCATAATACTAGAAATATATCTGGTATGTCTTCCTGTATACTTGAGTCCAACAGATTTTGCTGCTGCAGACTCTTAAATCCAGATAAATTAAATCATACCTAATTCCATGATAGTCTGAGCCCATGTATAATTTTCTCTAATAGCTCCGTTATATGATTCACTGTTTTTTTGAACTGGTATCACCGGTGGCTCATAATCTTCTGGAAAATTACTTTTATTTGAATGTTCTTTGTTTTTATCTATATCTTGTGAGTCACCACTAGCAGTATCTTGAGTTTCCTCTCTATTTGTGGAATCCTCTTCAGTGATTACCTCAACTTCCTTGGCCACTGTATTACACATGATTTCATTTATATCTGATGTTGCTTTGTTATTTGATTTATAATTCTTTGGGTCACAAGATCGTAAAACTTTAAGTACCAGTTCCTCGGCTACTCCAGGTGGAAATCCCATGTTTTCATATTTATCTTCAGGAACGTAATAAAAGTCGGTTCTGGGAATTTGAAAGATTAACGCACTGTATGTAAAAACTTCGTAATGCGTAAAGTAATTGGTCATGCTTTAGTCGTGGACGTTAAAAAAATAATTTATACAATAAGGGAATGATTTTAACAACAGTTAGCAGTATTAAAGACGATTTTGTAAAATTACCCTTACTTACCTTCGAGCTAAAAAATTAAAAATAGAGGATAAAAATCCCAATACAGATTTTTCATTGACCAATATTGATGTCAGAACATCATCATACTTTTCTATATTATTACTGTCCGACATATTTAATAAATTCTACTAGTAATAATTAAAATAAAACAGGGTTTTTCTGTGTAAACACAAAATCGATTTTTGACAACTTTTTTTTGTTTCTGACGTTTGACTTTTTTTTATTCATTTTAATGGACCTGGATACATGTCTTTTTAGACCCAGTTGACGTTTGTCAAATTGGTGTTGCTTTGTTTTCGGTAATATTTCTGTTTAGTTTTTGGTAGGTTTTTTAACATTTAGTCCTTGTAACATTTTATTAGACTTTGTTCTATTTTATTATATCAGTAAGGTTTACGACTTTATTCATCGGGCATAACCCTTTTTATTAAAAATTTAATTAAAAATTAGATGTTATTTTCGTAATGATAAATATAAGCTAAAAAATCTTTTCTCAAAGTTTCACTAAAATCTACCGATTTGGTAGTAATTTTTTGTACTTGGTATCACAAAACTGGTTTTTTTAATTAACATTCCCGCCACTTGGAGGAGTTGTTCGCTTTCGAAAGTTTCACATCCGCAAGAGAGCGGCAAGACAAGACAAGGCAGACCAAAAGCGAAGTAGGCGAAGTGTCGCGCGCGAACACGGTGTGCTGCAGGCGATGACCGCATTCATATGAGTTTTTTATATTGTGAGAGTGCTGTCGTGTTCTTCGTTTCATTAGTGTGTACAAAAATGCTGCATAGGTGAACTATTCGAATAAACATAGTGTTGTGTTTGTGCTGCTCTATTCTACACCTCTAAACTAATCTTTTAAAAGATTGTAAAAATGCCTTGCTCAGCGGTAACTTTGTCTATAGCGACCATTACAGCAATCGTGGCTGCTGCTTTGATGGCCATTGCTTTTTCGACAGACAACTGGTTATATATTGAAGTTAAACGGACTAATATCCAGGTAAATATAATTAAACTTTTTATAATTTTTAAAAATTTCACTGTCTTTACATTGTGAGGGTATTTTGAATAATTTTATATTTCTAGTACCATACACCGAGAAGATGTATGCACATCATAAATTAATGCGAATAAATATGCAAATCAATGTTAAATGTTTTAAAAAGTAATTTACATATCATGTACCATATGTTTTTAACTTTCTTTAAAAAGCGCAACAGCCTTGATTATTGCCTAGTGATGCTGCGTCATTAAAACTTGTTTTTAAAACTCATTATATTGGAGATCTGAGAAACAATCGTGTAAAAAATTCACAGAACAGAAAGTGTTAAAAACAAAGATATTTATCATTTGATATAACGTGGGTCTATTGCTGTAACACATATAGAGTCCTTGCCACGAGACCGTTATAGTAGACACGGCACGCATAAATATGCACGTATTAATGACACGAACGTGTGCCTAACTGTACTACTATGCTGCACGGTGCAACACCGTGCCGCTCCTGTGCATCCATTCGTGGAGATAAAGACCGACCCAATTATTACAGATATCTAACAAAAGAACTACTAGAAAGAACTCATAGCGTGCTAAGATTTTATCGATAGATTCGAACAAAAACACAGGCGCATCACTACAAAAGTGCAATTACAAAACCTAGAATGGCTACAATTGGAACATTTCACGCTTAATTTGATTATAATCTGTACCAAAGTTTTTGTACTCTTTCAGCTTGTATCGAGACGGGTCAACATTTTTTGCGACAAGAATCTTTGCTTTATCTGTGGCTGTGTTTGTATGGGCTATTGTTGTCTTACGTATGGGACTGTGCATATGCTTGTTTTATTTTATTTGAGGATACCTGCGCTGATACCACACACCGACCCGAAATAGATATGTCGATTTAAATAAGCGGAATTATAAAAACCTCAAAGCATACTTGATTGAAATTATTTACCAGATATCGTTTCATGTATTACCTTAATCCAAGTTACAATAAGAAAAGAACTGTCGTATTTCAATCGTCGATTTCGGAATAATCCTTATTACAAATAGCTTAACAAAATTAATGACTTATAATATTTTTTTCCTCTGACTGATTTTCTTTAACCATTTCTCAATTATGTTTACGTAACTATGGAAGGGTACGAATGTTAAAATACCGTAGGTAGAAATAAAAAAAATGTCATGAGGTCTGGGATTAGATCAAAGGTCAGATAGACGGTTATGACTTATTCTTTATCTAATGGTATTCTTATCATTATTCCCATAAATCATTATTCATGGTAATTATTAACTGACATCATTAAATGATTGCATTATTTCATTATCATTAAGTGTATTAATCACTTCCGAAATATGCGATTGGAATTTATACTTGTGCAAGTACAATAATACCAACTAATCTACAACTTTAATAATAAGTCGCCTCCAGCTTTAATATATTAATGGGGTGCGAGAACGAAACGATAAATTGATCATTTTTGTGTTATATTTATAATTAAAAAATACATTGACTAAAACAAATAATGTAAAACTGGTTTGAAGGTAAATTTTACACAAATGGTTGGACATTCCGATAGTTTTGTGTGAAATTTTAATATTATTCAACTCAAAACATTTCGACGATGCGTTGTAGAGTGCGAGAGAAATCGAATTGTGAAAGTGACGAAAATTTGTCAAGAGAATGTGTGCTGCGGAAGTTTGACCAGGCCCCGTGTATTACTAATGTAAATTTGCTACGATCTTATTTGCCCAGTGTACGCTTGCTAAGAATACGCATTGTATTAAATGTAAAGAACAACATGTCTTCGAGGCACACCTGTGTATGGATCTCCATGAGAATGCATTGCCTAAGTCCCTTACAGAGAAAATCGTAGAATTATGTACGAAAAAAATAAATAGCTTTTAATAATTAGGAATACTGCTGTAATTGTTTTTATATTAAAGGATTTTCGGATTGAAAAATATGAAAATACTAATATCAACAACAGAATTAGGATTGATTGTTAAAATTAATATTGGTTGAGAAGAATTAGATATAACATTGTGTGTTTTGACTGTTTTTTTTTAAAAAGCTCCCATAATGGATTGTTAAATGTACAAAAATAAACTGGCCAGATGAAAACAAAACAAAAAAATCAGTACCGTAAAATTTTGTAGTACAAAGTAAAAACCGTTAAAAAACTAACATGGCTGTAGTTTCATGTATGTGACATTTACCAAAGCTTCCTGTTTTTCAATAGAAAATATTGTGATAGTTTCAAAAATAATTTTCTCAGATCATATTTGAGACGCATTTTGTTTGATAAATAAAAATTGTTGACTAATTTTAATAAAAGTATGTGTGGTCTTAGTTTAAAATAAATCCTCTTGAATACATTTCCGTGGCGTACCTGCCGAAGGACCGGATGTCACGATTATTCCTTGAAGAAACGGTAAAGACATTTTGTTAAAAAAACTCCGTCCCTTTAGTAAATCGTAATATCTTCCCAGGATTCTTTTGGATGACGCATTATATTACGCAGAAAAAGGAGACAGAAAACTTAAATGTTTTACATTTATTATTGTTGAATTATAGAAAAAACGAAACAACAGAGAATGTCGTTCACAGTTCTTAGTTAAACTGACACGACCACAGGTTCTATAAAGTGTTTGAAACAACAATGAAATCTAAATAAATGCAATACTCATAAATAACCTTTATCTTAATACGGTTCTGTTGACACCCCACATCCCTACGAGAACCTGACCTGTTTCCTGTTTTTACCTGAGTTTCACTGATAATATGGAATGACAAATTAGTTGTTGCACAGGTATTTCTGCAGTGGAAACGCAAAATGTGCGCAAGTTACAAGTCAAAGCACAACAATGCGTGATTATACAGATGCTACCGGCTTTCGAGGCGCGGACGACGCACACTTCTCACGACTTCCGTCATTTTCTCGATCTGATTGCTACACCATTAGTCTTAATTTTACAATTTTTTTGTCGTCACATTTAAACCAAGATATCTGTTGATATGAGTTGTTACTGCAAAATAAAATAATTACATTAAGTCACTGTACATGATGTTTTACGAGATGTGAGCGTCGACTCCGTTTTTAAGAGACAGGACCTATTTACACCCAAATATATTTACACCAATTTTAGGAATGCGTCTCACCATAAGACAGTTATGTTCGCATTACCGCAATTTCTCATTCTCCTCACTTTCGGCTTTCACTTAAGCCGTACTACTTAACGGGATCTGTAATTTTATCTTCTAAAAGCAGATGCGGCTACCGGCTCTATAATCGACTATTGCGTGCGTTATAATATGAATTTAATGGAGACATTCTGCAACGTGAGAAAGGCTAGGAAAGATTTTATTAGGTACATACACAAATATTACTGATTAATCTATGTTAGAACAAAATGAAATAGAATATATGATTTTATTTAAATTGATAATCCTAGTGAGTTCAACAATGACTGTCCTAGCATAATAGAGCTGTACTTCACGGCTCTTGGCTTCAAATTATAAGCAGAGAAAAGAAAATTATATGTTATACAAAATCAAATGTTTATAATATTTATGAACATAGAACTTGGAATAATGAACATCTTGACTAATTATCTAGGTTAAACCATAATGTAATTCAGGAATCACAAGAAGCGTAGATGAATACGTATTCAAGATTTAAAATAGATAACGTTATGTACACTGCCGTAATAAACCTTTTTGAGACAATGTCGTCATCGGCGTGGCTAATGGCTGACCGTAATTGCCTGTAATTAAAATTAACTTTATTAGTACTACGAAAATTGACACGTTTGAAAAAAGGTTAACAAACAGATTTAAGATTTGTTTTGTTAAGAGTAAGTTAAATTATTAAATCTCCTCTTGTTTATACAAACCAATCATACTATAGTTGTATAATAATTTTAATTATAGACTTACAAACTTAACGACTCGTTGCATAAGCGAACCGAATTGGGAAATCGTCAATTACAAAACAAATATCGTTTGGAATTTAAATGCTTGGAAAGTGTAGCTAATGAACATCGTTGCCGACGATCATAGACTTTGCCTTTCACGATTACAGCTTGCTTCTGTATTTTATTAACATCTTCACAACTATAGTATGTGCTTAATTAACAAATTATCGAATTGCAAACAAACTAAGACTGTATGTGAAGCAATTAAATCTAATTTATATTAAGTTGTCAACAGTTAGAGCAAGATTCTAATGACAAGTCAGAAGGTTAAACCTTCAGCTATTTTACCAGTAAAAGGGTTAAAATTATTCAATTATACCGCACCTAAGAGTTTTGTTTGTCTCCAATTTTTTTCGTTTCGAAAATTTTCGTCGTTTTACGTAAACGGCCGCCATTTTTAACAGACTATAAAGTAATTGTCGATGACCCAACGGTTTCTAAATCTCTTATCTCCCGAACAATTCTCTCATAATTGTCTTTGACTCTCCAGCTTAATAATCGTGCATTCCTTTCGCCTTTTGTTTCGACATATCACAGTTTATTTTTTTATTTATGCATAGTCAAATGTTTGGTAGACCTTGCAGAATAATAGGCGTAATAAAATGCAAGGGCGGTAATTAAGAAGTATTTAACATTTATTTACGATAGAAATAATAATTGCTGACTGCAAAGTACCTTAATGATACTTAAGGGAGTCATTTGGAGATACATAAGAAATCTTCAATAAGGGACTTGCAACTGAAGTAATAAATTTAATCGACTTTGGGTGTGGCAATTACACGCTAACTAATAACGTGAAACTGATTTCGATTCGTCGTTTTCCTTCGAACTTTCTAATCACAGATTATAAGTTATCTCACACTACATAAACAGAAAATAATGTAATTACAATTACGTGTGTGACAACATAATATTGTATGCTTGTTCACAAGATCGCGTGTTTGACAAGGCTATGTGACAAGAGAAACTTGATGTCAAGATTGTACATCACGTCACTGACGTCGATGTGTTCATGTGCACAAATGCTAATAGTTAGTTACACACTAAACTCTTGATATCATATTATAAGTATTGCAACTTATTAAGCTGGTAGATAGACTTGATATATATTAATCGATTTTACTTATCGAGAAATAAAAACTAGTTACGTATTGATTACAAAAACCTTTTAAATAAGTTGTATTATGCGAATAATCTGCAATTACATGATTGTACGGATAAATTGGATGAGAAAAATGTTTTCAAGGGAAAGAGTATTTGTCGTGACTGTCATTTGTTTTAAGCAGCATCATAATAATTGTCTTATGCCATGTGCCAAGCGTTTCCGTTTAAGTCAACCTGATATTTTCCATGGGGCAACTTGATACTTGATCCACACAGGTGTTGTGCTGTCTATTTTTAACCCACCAATGGGAGATGGGTATCTAGCGTCTAGTGCGGTTAAAAAACTTACTCAATACATTTGAAGATGTAACTATAGACGTGTATGCATTTAAACTTTACCAATATTTTAGGTTATATTAGGTTTTAAATAATGATATGGGTATAGACGATCACTATAAAAATTTCAACACGAAAAACAAAGAAGTAACAACACTGCCTTGCCCCAGCCTTGAAAAGGTTAATCTAAAAAAGAACAAAACATTAAACGGGTTCGCTTGAACAGGGACGACGTAAAAAGTGTTTATGTGTGAGTATATTGTAACGTACATGTGTGCAGTTGCATGTTTGTGTGTGTGGGGTGGCTGGCTCGTCGGCATTGCAAGGTGAGCTTGTCCCTGCGTATGCGCAGGATCTGACCTCATATCACGGCCATTGTCCCGACGCGTCTCGAATCGTATGCGTTCAATGCATCTTAAAACCCGTTAAACATTTTTTTGGTAAATTTCTGTATATTTTGGCATGATTACTCATGTTGAAGGTCCGTTGGAATGGTATAAAAATATTGGTAGTCTTTTACAATCTGCATTTATTTGACGAGTCTTTTGTCTACATTATGTAAAATATACATTTTGCTGTAAACAAAAGCTATAAGTGAGACAAAAACTTTGCCTACATGTCAGCTATTTTTTAATCAATACGCCTATATAAAAGATATCAACGGGAGTAAGTAACTTTATATGAAATGTTGATACACGCTTTGAATGTATTTTAGTTAAAATTTCAAACGAGGCATATGTAATTTATCTGAGGCTTAATATTGTTATATGTTGACCGGTAATTATATTTAGCTAAGTTGCTGCAGAAGGCACATTAGCAAATAGAAAACAGAAGCAAAATAAGCTCGTAGCGAAAGTTGTTAGACAATGGGCAGGTAGATATAATGACAGTCGGTCGTGGGATGTGTGTCGACACTGACCGAATACTACTTAATTAACTTGTTTGTTTCTAAACACACCATTAGGGAAAGGTGTCGTTAATGCTTTTTATTTTATTTTATGATGACAGTAACCTGGATAAGAGAGTCATTCTATGGTCCTAACGAGCTCCGTTCTTAAGCGAAATAAACGGATTAGAGAGAAACCTCGAGGGTAATATCAACTATTCCTTGATGTATAAACTCGCATCTATGCAATGAGCACTCGACTTTCTTTGACTTTCCCATCGATAAATGCAAGTCGATAGTCAACATGATAAAAACGACGATCGATGAACTCGAGTTGAAAGAACGTCTCGCTCCGTTGCCTGATCATTCGGATTGCTGTTGTTTTTTTTAATAAGGGCTTCTTACGTTACGATAGAAAATATCAAAGGCGTTCTACTTACGTAAATCTCTCGTGGGAATTCGATTAAATTCATTGCGTCTCTCGATAAAAAAAAAAACTATCGATTGCTCGCAACTGTGACAGCTCTAAATTTTTGCCTATTCGCTTGTTACTAAAGTGTGTCAAAGAGTTTTTACTTTGTTCTCTGTGCAATATTGTCGAACGAACTGTGAAAATAAGAGTGAACTTTATAGATTAGAACAAAGATTTAGTTTAATAAATATTTGCAATATTTTTTTTTGTAGGCATAAACACAGCTCATAGATTGAGAAATGATGAAGTAAGTTAGTTATCTCAATAGAATTTTTAATAAGAAGCTTGTAAACTACACAACTTTTGCATGTTTTTTCTCATGCGTACTGAAAGCTGCATAGTATCACACACAGATGCCTTTTAAGATAAGAGTACCTTACGCCATGGTTGCTTCTGTGTGACACAAGTGTGGCTAGGGTGTAACTACGATTCTAGCTTCTAGGATTATCGCTACATAAAAATCTTTTCTATTAAAGAAGACTTAAGTAAATGATTTTAAAATAACGATTGACTTAATTCTGTTGGCTATCAAATTCTTTGGATTTTTCGAGCATTTCACACTAATTTCATCTCCCCAAATAAGCAATAAACAGTGTCTTTGACAAAGCTTACACATACTTACTTACTTACTCCGCTGGCGCAACGACCCAAAGTGGGTCTTGGCCTCCAACACAAGAGAGCGCCATCGTCGCCTGTCCTGAGCTGTCTCCTGCCAATCAATCGCTTTTAGCTGAAGCAGGTCCAGCTCCACGGCGTCTCCATGCTTACACATGATGAATGTAATTAGAGAACACAACCCATCTATCACCTTGCATATAAACGTAAAGTATTATATAACTAAAATAGGCAACATCTGGTCAACCTATTCTTTGTCCCTTCCACTTCGGTCCAAGGTACGTCGACCCCCTCCCATACCCCGGCAGTCAGTCAAGTTATCACTGTAACCGGTTTGTTGAACCGTCACTAACACGATCCTAGATCGTGTGTCATTGCTCGTGAATATCAACCATTATTACGATGTACACGACTAGAATGATGTTATGATCGGACTTGTCATTGACACGTATGATTTATGAAAATAGATTTGATTTTCACAGATTTTGTACTAAGAAGTAAATGTCATGACTATCAGACAATATATTGCTACAATTTATACTTAGTCATTGATTTTTTTCATTTAACATGCAACTTTTTTTTCAATTTAGCTGGGGACCCATGGGAAAAGAGGTATTTTCCTCTTGCTGTGCGTCTTCCCCTCCGTAGATCTTAATCTACCCTTAGGTAGGCAACGCATTTGCAATTGCAGATGTCTACGGGCCGGGGTCTCTTCAGATTTTTCGAATTCTGGTGGCCACTTGTTCGTTTCCTACTTTGTATTATAAAAAATACATTTCAAAACAAATTACAATAGATTATTTTGTACGCAATTTTCGTTCTACATTTGCATAATCTATAAAAAAATACACTCTCATAATTACTCGTTGCTCTGATTTAGTTACCTTTTTTATCATCAAGACTTTGTATTGCTTTTTAATTACTTTACTCTATTTGCGTCAGTCATTTTTCCTCTGTTTACTTCAATCATAAATGCGCATACATATGGAATAATTAAGATGCGATGAGACGGAAAACGGATGTATCAAGA
>QDHC01004710.1:11303-26184 GCA_013186455.1 Papilio dardanus tibullus | reverse complement strand
CTAATTATTAAGACGCGTGGTAATTATTCAAACTATTGGAGCGCATCACAAAGTTTACTTATGTGTTGCAAATTTAAACTTTATTTTTACTTGAATATAGTTGATTTTCGTATTTATTGTGGTGAGTGGGATAGATGAACAGTATGTAACAGTATAGCTCAATTTATAAAATAAGAACTGTGTTGTATTGGATCTTAGTAATACTTTCCTTGTTTAAAAAGTCTTGATAAATTTTATATTTGGCAAGGAATTAATAGCCATAATTTGACTGACTATCAGGGGAGGTACCAAAAGTATATGCGCTATAAAGCGATTCGATAGCGAAAGTCAAAAATGTACGGAATTGACAATGACGTTCGAAATCTCACACGTGACAAGCACATGACTTATCGAATGTCATTATCAGTTTCATACATTTTTGTCGATTCGAAAGATACTTTGGGCTACCCGCCAGGATTAGTCTCTAGTCTAGTATAATATCTATAGTAGGTAAATTCAATAGAAGCACATGATGTTTAAAATTTGTTTAAAAATCCGGAAGTCAAATACATTAACGTTTGTGATTAAGATTCATGCCGTTAGCCACTTTCGTTTTTAAAAGATTTTTCGTATGAGAGACGTGTATAGTTTCACCGTAAACCGGTGTGAAAGGTACAGAGTAAGCGATTCTAAAGAGCGCTTGTCTATTTCTGAGCGTAGAAAATTACACATCATCAATAGGCGGAGTACAACCTGTGATTACTCCTCCTCAGGGCATCTCGTCCTAGATTACTTCCGATGTATTTTAAACCTAGATAGCACGATCTTAAAGTTTAAATTGTAATGTAAAGTCGTTTAATTTAAGTTTCAAAGTTAACCATGTCCTTTTCGTATTACCATATTGAATAGTGGAAAGTTAATTGATTTTCAATGGGTTTTTGATTTGATTTCAAGGCTCGTATTCGGCTCACATTGGACACCATAATTTGGTTATGTATTGTCAATGCTAATCGAAGGTCTAGGCCGTACGTGTCTGTTGCGTGCTACTTTCCTCTTCGTAACTACTTACTGAGACACTTTAATTCTTCAAAAACTACTAGAATATTCCAATTATCGAATTTATTATTGTGAGTTTCCATTGCAACAACTTCTGTATAAAGCATTGTTTTCGTTGGTTGTTCAGCGAGGATAATTGGGGTGACTCTGCTTTTCTGTTTTGGTAGTAAAAACCTACGTTTATAGCAGAAGTGATATCATGCAAATAGTTTTACAATGTATAAATAAAAACGTGATGAATTCTTTATTAGTTGTCAAGGCTTGATGGCACATATGGATATGTCACGTTCGGACACTATGATAAATGAGTATGCAAATATTGACCCTTCCTTATCATATACAGAAGACGTCAAATACCGTCATCACTCATTGTTCGACACTCACCTTCAATGTTGCATCTGGGTAACTGCGGTATATTTCAATCCATAGTTACATAATATTAACTAGCGATCCGCCCCGGCTTCGCACGGGTGCAAATCGGTATAATGCTGATACTAAATACTGCAGCGTTTGCAATGTAAGCGCTAAAAATGTGTTAATTTTTGACATCATATTAAAAACCTCTAATTATCAGTGTTACTCTATTATATTGTGAATGTATTATACATGAAAATCTTTCTTATTAATCACTATTAAAAAACCGCATCAAAATCCGTTGCGTAGTTTTAAAGATTCAAGCATATATAGGGACAAACATAAAAAAGTGTTATTGTTTTATACTATGTGAGGATAAGGATACTTCTTATAGTTAAAATTCTTTCTCCGTTATAATACCTATTTTACATTAAAATCATCACAATCTGCGTTTCCTTGCTCCTTGATCCTATGTTAGTTGGGGTACTAGCTTTTCACCGTCAATATGCATCTATTTTACGTCATTTCAATCGTCAATTCCTCCTTATTTATGTCACCTACGTCATTCAGCTTCACTCTTTGCTTTGTGCTAAATTGTTTTCAATTAATTATATGAACACAACACTATACAAATTAATGTCTAGGTCGCATATCGGCATTGTTGCTAATTGTTTTGTATAATTCACCTTGTCACCATTTAATTATCAATTTCACAGTACACTATTAACTTTAGAGTGTACTTCCTTATAATATGATTAACAAAGCTGTATAAAGAACTTCACAGGGACATAAACGTTCTTAATAATGGCTGAATAGACCTCGATTCAATTTTGTTTTATCTAACGTATTTAACTTCTTTAGGGGGTTATCCAAAGTATCTTTTGATTGGCGATATCGCTGATGGAATCGACAATATGTATGAAACTGACAATCACATTCGATAAGTCATGTGCTTGTTATGTGAGAAATCGAACGTCATTGTAAGTTGGTGTTCGCTATTGAATCGGTTTGTAGCGCATCTATTTCGGTTAACCCCCCTGGACGCACGCGTATCTCCTCCTTTAAGGTTGAATATTAATTTGTAATTGTTGCTTAAGATCTTAGTATCGGAAAAACAATTGAAAAACTTCAGAAAGTGCGAAACAGTATACAGTGATTCGATTCGAGGTTGTCGCCTACAGTTTTCCTAATACTGAGGTCACAACCTTGACCTCTAAATAACTATTGTTATGATACTTTAATAAACAATATTACAATAATAAATAAGAAACAAACGCCTTGCATTACTGAATTGTAGATAGGGAGATTTTAATCCCATGCCAATAGACTTATTAAACATTATCATCATCACCAGCTGACTATACGTCCCCACAGAGGGACACGGAGCCTACCCTAAGAAGTGACTAGGCCATAGTCAACCACGCTGGCCCAGTGCGCGTTGGTCGACTTCACCAATACGTGCATGTTGCACATTTAATGCCAACACGCTAATTATCATTTTTATCTTTATTTAAGATTTTTTTGCGTAATTTGATTATTAATCTATACTAATTTTATAAAGAGAGAAAATTTGTAGTTTTGTATTTTTGTTTGTATTGAAATAACTCAAGAACTACTAGGCCGATTTCAAAAATTCTTTCTCCGTTAGAAAGCTACATTATCCCCGAGTAACATGCTATATTATTTAATTTCACCCTGACGAAGTCGCGCAGAACAGCTATTAGTTAAATAAAATCTGACTAACGTTTATGAGTAAAGGTATATATACCTATTGCTTATTTTCCTTATTACATTAATTGAAATGTGACTTTCATTTACGAAATTCTTAAAAACAATGCTATAGTATATTTTGATATCTCACGTAGTTTTTTTTTAATTTTGTTGCATCAAGAAACATAACCTAACAATTCACCTGTCTGTTTTTGCCAGTTATTAATTAACCCACGTTGTCAAATGCCACTGTAGTTTTTATACATAAATATTTAAAATATAAAAGGTTAGTTATCGTATTATCTAAAGGTTGCTTACAAAATGTTCAGTAAAATGAGAATATAATAGTTATAATCTTATTTGACCTTGAAGTATGAATTTAATAATTTTTGAAGTATTTTGAGATGCGATAATAATTATACCAAGATTAATTCTTAGCGGTTGTCTAGTTTTTATTTCATTCATTTTAAAAATGTACTTTATTTATCTATTTGTTAAAAATGAAACGTTTAAAATATACTTGTATATTGAACCGTTTTAGTCCAGATTTAGAGCAGAGGTCTATACAACAATCTTATAGTTTCAGGTGCCATTACATCACGCGAAACGTAAATAAACATTTTTCTTGAAGTATAAGGAACTAATTTTATTTACCAATGTCGGAATAACATGTAACTAGTAGGTATTGACTTATTTAACCTTGTGGCAAAAATACGCAATTTGTTATCAAATATACTTGAATTATATGTGCAGTGTCGGCTTCTTTAAATTGCTTTCGTAATTTTAAATTAATGAATCAAACTGTCAAAACTGCCTGTCAATGTACACACATATACGTGTATGATCTGTGTGTGTGTGTTTGTGTGTGAAATCAACATTGTTAATGGTTGGCAATGCAACGCATGTTGGGCAACAGTTCGATTAAGTGCTCGTTGTCTCGCACCATTTAATGTCTGCGAATCATGCAAGAACATTTGTTAATCAAATCTGTGCTATTGGTTTTTAACATCACTGTATTAGATCAAATTAAGCCTACAGCTTTAAGCTACAGACCTTCAGATTTAACAGTACAGTTAAAAAACTGAAAGTCTGTAGCCTGCTTTATAAATCATTCTATCATTGTTACCAATTACTATTGATATTACCTTATGATAACTATCTCTGGTCTTTTACAATCTGTCCAATTGGCATTCTATTTACCATGGACATCTAAATCGCCCCATTCTTACCACAACTGGTTAACCATTGCATTAACCGTTTTGATGTCATCCAGACAGATTAATCTGCGGATAAATCTATTGTTTGTTTATTCAAAACGAGTCATCCGTCGACATGTTTGATTGAGTGATACTGGAATAGCCGTCACAAAAACTAGAGCGGAGCAATTACCATCGATCATACATCGATTCCACCGGACACGACTTCTCGATTACAAATCATTCGGTCCACGTTACTTTCTCGATTAAGTGTGGCGATATTTAGCATCGATGGCGCTTCTGCAGGTGAAATCGTCGTTCCACAAAGCACGACCGGTCTACAACCCGTGTGACAACATCGTGTGAATCTTTATCTTTTAAATGATGTGCTTTTACTGCGTTTATTTTTTTTTATTTAGAATACGGAAACACAAAGGTTATGATGTAGAAAGGCCAATTTGAAGTCATTTAAAAGTTTTATGATGAAATTTTCACTTTGGTTCGGTCAATTCCATTCTATAATTTATCACAATTAGGTCTATAAAATATAAGTCCAGTACTTACCGCTAAGAATATTAGTTAAAAAATATTGCAACATAATACCAACGTTCTCATATTAAGGTTTAGAAATGCAAGCCGTCTTTTGTGTTCTCATGTTACCAGGCGTTCATAAGCTAGACAAGTGCTACTGGATATTGCATTAAACCGGAGGTGTACAATTCTTTGTTTACCTTGCACATGGATATTTGATGACTTTGTAATAAACGAAGTCAAGTCGTGTGAAACTAATTTGTAGACATAAGTACTTAGTTCTTTTTTTTACAATGAAGAAATTAGTTATAGTCGTATTTAAATATTTTTACTGAATACAAAACTAACACATGAAAATGAAAACTTTTCCATGTTTACAATAACTGCTATAATCTTTAAAGTTTTCTTTTTAATTAACAAACTCAACTTCTATATATTCTATATAACGCAAGTTTCAAAAAATATTTAAATGTCATAGAACTTCCTTTTCAAATCTGTACATTAAAGGTTGCTATGGAGTGTGGGCATTTTCTTGAAATAATTTTATCTTTATTAATACATTTCGCAATTATTCCGTAAAAGTCACTCAATGAGTAAACGTATGTGTAATAAAGTGCTGTTTTCGCAGAATATTTAACATAATATTCTCAGACCGAATTCATCAGTTCCATTTAAATTGGACTGTGATGTTGTAATTTTACCAACACAGCAACCGTAATTCTGCTTATTGATTTGGCATTGCATTATTCAGTAATGTCATCAAAAATATGATTAATCAGAGATATATTAATATCGTACCTTGTTTTCTTAATTTCTTATCATCCCACTGATCTATACAAATGAATAGGCAAATGGAAATGATAGTTTTTGTTACGTTCCGACTTAAACGAGTTTGTTGATGTTCCATGACAGTTACCATCTATTTTGAAACCACACCACTGCTGCCAACCGCCACAATCAGCGTCGAAATGGCGAAAAAACGACTTTTATAGCAGGACCATTTATAGAAGTCATATCTCCCTAACGAAGAATTCATTAAAGCTGTCCTTTTTGTTCGAGGATAATTTTGCCTCGATTGTATAATTCTGATTTAATCTGACATCAGACCTAATGTTTCCAAGACAATGTTTAGAACCAAGCCAGTTACATTGTGTAGACAGAATTGTTACTATATACAGCTAAATAGCAACAATACGGCATTCCTATCGGATAACGCAGGTGTCGCTGCGAGGCCGCAGAATGTTCTAGATTTGTTCCTTTTCAGATAGAACCTTATAAGCTAATGTTATACCAAATGTACGGCAGGCTGTTAGGAATATACCATATACAGAGGACAAAATTGTCTCCTTGCACAATCCTCTTTTCTCTTTTAATTGCAATCCTTAATAAAAATGAACATTTATTTGTAATGGGGTAATACAAAAGGTACCCGGCTGTATTGCCAATGTGTATAATTAAACAGTCAATTGTTACATTGTTATTTATTTCATCTGAGCCAAGTGAAAATGTTGCGAATGCTGTAACTGTTTTCGTTTATGTCATTGGTACGTGTTGTGAGGAAATGACGTCACACGGCTCACTCCTTTGTTCCATCTCTGAGTAAAATTGTCAATAATCAAGCGTAATTGTATTGTATTAACCAGTACCGGTCTCAGTTGGCTGAGACGAAATTCATTTGGATGGATAAAGATGTTTGCAACTTCGAATGTATTTACAATGCAATCGAGACTTGAAACAGTATGAGAGGTATTGTTAACCATCATTTAGCCCAAATGCCATTGCCTTCTTGTTACCATTTCTCGTCCATCTTGATTGATCAGGCTATTACTACTTATAAATCAGCATTGTCTAGTCGATCCGGTTATCGCTACCTCTTTACACATTGAACACGTAACGATGATCAAATTGAATGCCAAATTACTTATTGTTGTAATTGTTTATTAAGAGTTCGAAGCATTATTGGGATATGGTCTCGAATTTCATTGACTTCGAAGAAGCAACGATCAGTTGTGATTAAAAGCTTCCTGTTTCAAGATTACGTCTTATTTGAATGACATCACCGCTTTTATTTCATCGTGAAGTGATTCAGTAGACTTAAGGAGTCCGCTTGCTCATCTAAAACAATCAGTTCCAGATACTATCAACATAAAAGGACTCAAGCGTAATTTTGGTTTGAACAAGGACTAAGATTCACCATGATATGACGCTGATGCTTGTTCACTACACTGGACGTTCTTTTTTTTTACAGTTAGAGTAAAATCGTTGTCCTTTTGTTTTTCTATGCTGTGTACCTCACCGCTGTGACGTCATTGATCTTGTCTCGTTACTGTGGTCGAGTATGCATTCTACTTATCTGTGAATATATCAGTGTTTGTGTTTAACGTCCGTAAGTCGGTATCTGTGTCAATATTTACGCACTAAGAGATCGTAACATGTATTTTATAGTGCTATAAACCGAACGTATCCTTGAAATGTTCCATTGTGAGGATTCAACCTTGCGACGTTAACAGCTTAATTATCATTAAGTCTTATCTTTGAATTTTAATACCCGAGTAATCGTGTGGTGTATGAACGATTTTTTATAAGCTATTTGTATGCAGGGATTTGAAGGCTCTTTTAATTAATTTTTCAGTTCCTTATAAAAGAATGGAGAATTTGTATTTGAATATGAAACATACTATGTATTTCGATTTTTTTTTATATTATAAAGTGGCAAACGAGCGGCCATCTGAAATCGCTGAAATAGCGAAGCGACTGCTGCCCATAGACATCTGCAATTGCAAATGGGTTGCCTACCCTTATCTACGGATGAGGAGACGCACAGAAAAAGACAATGCCTCTTTCTTTACAATAATTGGTGCAATTCTACTTTTATATCGTAGACTAGCTGTTGTTCGCGACTTCGTCTGTGTGGAATATAGGTTATGTTATTCAGGGATAACGTAGCTTTTTGATAGTGAAACAATTTTTGAAATCGGTTTAGTAGTTGTTGAGTTATTTCAATACATAGAAAAATACAAAGTTTCTCTCTTTATATTATTATAGTATGAATATAGATTTCTAGAAAATTACGTGATCGTTTTACATTCAGTATCTTTGTATGGTTACCATAAGTTGAAAAGATTTTTTCAAATGATGCTTGACTATTCAATCATAAAGAGAGCTTACAGTTGCTCTCTACTGTTACATAGACGGGTAATCGACAGGTTCCTATTACAAAACCGACGAGCATACGAGGCAATAGTTTAGCGTTCACGTTTCGCAAACACCGGTCGACTAAGCCTATATTAATTTTGTAACGTTTCTACACCGTGAAGGAATGCTTTAAACTTTATGTGTGTTAGTCGGTTGCAGCTCCTTTACATTAAACTGTCCGTCCCACTTTAAAGTGTCCGTCTATTGAATTTTTATAGGCTACTTGCGATTTCAAATGTAAGATTGATTGTTAATTTCATTATTTATTAGCTTTTTAATTTTTACACCGATATGAAATTTAAAGGTGATTTTGGTGGTATTATTAATATTTTAAATCATCTTTATGACGTTACCAGACTCACCGAATTTGGGCCCAAAGTTTTTATCCTTCGGTTTTATCTATCGTAATGTCAGTTGCCATAAATATGTATATTTACGTCTTAGTAATATATATCATCATCATCTACACTTCCTTCTTCCATAGGGTCGCGCCAGATTTATGCCCTCCACGTTTATTTTTCCTCCGCCATCTCAGTCTTACTAATATAAGTCTTCGTCCAAATTCGTAACATACAGGCGTGTCTCTATACCGTACGGTCCCATTTAGTATACTGGTTTTAGTTTGGCAGTTTCATAGCGACCCGTTTGTTCTAATCCGGTTTTCAAACTCATCACGGCACCGCACGCTCAATGTAGGTCTTGTTACACTGGAATGCGGAGTTATTTACATAGTATTATTATAATAACCATAGACACATAGCCTACTTAATACACTGGACTATTTATAGTGCATGGTACAGTTGCAATAAATGTGAACAGTAGAATTAAGAATTGTTTTTATATCCCCAACGTACCGTACATTTAACTTTCAGTGCACAACCGCACGCAAGGCGATTGTAGATGTTTTACAAATAGATATATCGGTAATTATTTAATGATCTGTTGCAGAAAATTAGTTTAAACACGACACAATAATATTCTAAAACGTTTTTTCTATTTTTTTTCATGTAAATTGCTATTCATTTATTCTCTTTTAGCACGAGATAATACCAATTTAGATATCGCTATTAATTAAAGAGATGTTGGACCAGAGCTCTTCCTACCGCTCTTTACTAGCCCTCGTGAAGACCTGAACGTTCTGTTTACCCCAAAACGGTATAAAGTACTTATGAATCTTCTAATATTATTCGTCCTTATGTTAATGCCTTTGTATCAGCAGTCAGGCGGGTGCGGCAACACGCTAACCTGATTACGTATCAATGCACGCGTGTGTTGCATCTCGAAGAGATTCCTTTGCTATTGCCAACTGCATACACGAAATCACGTTCCAATTGCTTTCAAGCTCGTAATACTTACATAGTGTTGACTTGTTTCGAGTAATTGAGAAGCATCTTAACATTAATGTTGTACCAGAATTTCCAGGATCGTCCCACTGGCTTATAAGACCTTTTTAAGTAATCTCTGGTCAATTGAGTCGATCCATACAATAATCTCACTCAAAAGTCCCTATCTACTTACGTAGGGATCTATACATAGCTTATCCATCATATATTTATTGTGATACAGTTTTTTTTCTAATTGCAGTGTTCCTCTGAAATAAGTATACAATTTGATTCTGGTGAAAGTAAAAAATGAAATCTATAACTTTGATCGTATCATTTAAGGTCGCCTAATTGGGCAACGAGAAATCAATTTAAAAAAATGTGTCTTATTAAAAATTCGCATCCCGTACACATGTCGAAAGTGTAGCCTCGAATGACGGACCATTTAGAGTTGAGGCGGAAAAGTGGCGCGAAAGTGAGACCGGTCAATGGTCGGTTGGCGGGAAAAGTGAGACGTTGACGCGGTCGTCGTGGATTTTCTTTCCTGTTATCTATACACGACACATGGTACTTATATTGATATGATTATCTAGGGTCAAAACTAATATAAAGAGGTGCATTTTATTGTATTTTTGCATTGAATAGGTTCTGAAGGGTAACTGATTTAAAAAACACTTTTGCTGTTGAAATGCTACACTATCCCTGGCCGACATAGGACAATTTTTTTTATAATTTCGCGAGGATGAAGTCGCGGACTAAAGCTAAAAGGTTAAAGGTTTCGACCCATGATGGGCAACTCCACGACTAGCGCGTATTTTGTGCGAATACACATATCTTTGAATTTCTTCTCCGATATGTGCAGGTTGCATCACGATGTTTTCCTTCACCTAAGAGCGTCGGGTAAATATGTTCATATGAAAATCAAAAATCGAAAAACGCAGTGGTACACGGCGGGATTCGAACTCGAGACTACAGCTAATTATATTTTTTTGTAAAGTTCCTAATCACCAATTGTTAATATGCATACACAAAATCATTGTGTAAGTAATTAATTTTGCATAGAAGCAAGTTTAATACTTCCTCTTTGCGTAATGCATTAACTGCTTTAATGGACATGAATAAAACAAAAGAATATAACAGATGTATTTCTCTATTTACTGGATAAATTACGTTAAATAATTATACCAGGAACATAAACCCCCTTATTCCGAAAAAAAACGTACAAAGTACTACGATAAACGAAGACCAATAAGTCGTCGATTATACGACACTGGAGAACACCCGGAACTAAACAAGATAGACCTGGGGTCTCATTGGACCAAATGATGTATCATAAGAAGTGGCAGGAACAAGGATGTTCTGTATTTTGGAATAAACGTTATGAATGTACCAGTACCAAACGTAGAAAATACAACAGTAATAACGCTGATTCTCGTTTCTGGATAAAGCGGAAAATGTTAACGTCGAAAACGTCTTCGTGCCTCGTCAGAAAGTGAAGGCCAACGCTCGTCGTTTTTGCATTCGTATGTTCTTGTAACCTATGATTATGTATACTTTTGTTTTTTTTTTGTTTTCAACTTTAAGAATCTTATAATTTAAATACAGTTGTTTTTATATTGAATAAATTAACATTACAATTTTATTTCGAGTACTAATTTAATTTTACACACAGATCTCTGATTATTTATATCAAAATCTTGTATTTTAAATATCAATTTTGTTTCATTATGTTGAGTTCTTTATCATCTTGTATCGTTACCCTTGTACTTATCTATTATAATACTTGTCTCTTACATAAATTATTTCCCTGTTTATCTATACTTAAAAATAAAGAGGGAAACTTTCTTTTTGTATGTATTGAAATAACTCAAGAACTACTAGGCCAATTTCAAAAATTCTTTTACCATTAGAAAGCTACAGTAACCCTAAAGCCACATTTGCACCAGGATAGTATTTTAGTCGAGTAGCAAGTAGCATTTATTTGAACAAAGGATTTACTTCTGTTCGGACTCGTTAAAGCTTAAACCTACGCACTAGGATAGTAATTTAGTAACTAAA
Source organism: Papilio dardanus tibullus (assembly GCA_013186455.1). NCBI lineage: Eukaryota > Metazoa > Arthropoda > Insecta > Lepidoptera > Papilionidae > Papilio > Papilio dardanus. The sequence goes on along the minus strand of QDHC01004710.1, from coordinate 14,783 downwards.
CGTGTCCGAACAGGAACAGTTTAGTAGAGTAGTTTAGAAAATCCTTTGTTCTGATAAATGCTAATTACTACTCGACTAAAATACTATCCTAGTGCGTACGAGGCATAAGTAGCATAGGCTGTATTTTTTAATTCCACACGGACTAAGTCGCGAACAACAGCTAGTCCTATAATAAACTATCAATGTATTCAAGTTAACCTCTAAAGTCTGACATTATTATGACCTCAGTAACCGCTGACTTTCCATAGCCAATATGAAAGTGTGATAAGGAGTTAAATTAAATGCTTTTGTGAGAAACTTGAATATTAAATACCTTCATCATTAAATCATTTATTTTACAGTCGTTAGTGAATATAACGCTGACTACAGACGCTCAGTTTAAACTGTACAGTTCAACTGCGCAGTTAAAACTGACGTGTGTACGCAAACTGCTTAGTTCAAATTGACGTGTGTACGTCAGTTTTAACTGCACAGTTAAAACTGTAAACTGTACAGCTTAAATTTAACTTAAACTACAGTTAAAAAACTGAACGTTTGTAGTCGGCTTAAGATACAGAATTATTTATTTCTATTCCATCTACATCGATTTAAAAAATAATTTATCTGATAAGTGATAAAGATAAAGTTTATTTTCATTTTTCAACCTTTATGGTTTATTATATACGTTATTTTACCTTTACGCTGTTTTTTAAACTTTATTTAATAACCGTGTTGGAAGATATAGTCATATACTGGTAGCTATTATTTCGGTATTATTAAATGCAAAATAAACCGGCTTCAGTACAAGTCGTACATTTTGTAAGCTTACTACAAATATTTACGAAATTACCAACACTTACTGTGCGCATTGAACAAGGACGCGGTTTGGACTTTCTCTATGTTGTCTTGTTTGGCTATGAAATCTCAGTGTGGTTAAGCTGGTCATGCTGACAGAGAACCGATGAACGACCATAATCATAAACTCTTAGTAGAATTTTTAAATATAACATCTATAGAAGAAGTAAATGTAGCTAAAAGTCAATCCGCTTTATTTCGAAACGAGAATTATCGTTATTACTGTTGTACTTTCTACGTTAGGTACTGGTACATTCATAAAATTTATTTCAAAATACATAACATCCTTGTTCCTGGTGCTTCTTATGATACATAATTTATTCTAATGAGACCCTTGGTCTATCTTATTTAGTTCCGAGTGTCCTCCAGTATCGTACAATCGACGACTTATTGGTACATTTTTTCGGAATAAAGGGGCAAGTGTTACAGACTTCTATAAGTCTATAAAAAATGTAGATATTTGTTGGTATTCTGCCTTAGGTTAATATCTCGGTTAATAAATCTCTAAATAAAGTGAAATTTCATTTTCAAATAAATTATGGCGATGCGACTCCATATTAAACAAGTGTGATGGTTAAATAAAAAAAACTTTCACATTTGGAAGCAACAGTTCCACTTATATAAACATCTAATTGATTTAGTGAAAAGCGAATGTGGTAAAAGGTGACTAGGCGAACGACATTTTGGATCATTTTGATCAAAAATTACGATTTCGGTGAAATTAATAGTTCTATAACCCTATAAGTTCATCCAACTTAATAGCGGTTTCGCAATTTCGCAGAGAATACAATTTAAAATACGAGTATTAACAAGAAGATAATGTATTTTCCAGGAAGGAAAGAGATTCAGTGTGCCATTTTGATACCTTGCGCAGATTCGCACGTAGTCATGAAGTCATGATGCATTAGAGTTTAAACCTTGTCATTCCTGCTTCTTCTATCTGTATGTAACAATGTCTACTTTGTATCTGTAATTTAGAATCTATAAGTGGTAGTTAAACCGCTTTAACTACGTATTGTTACTGCAATGCAAATGAGTTATTATTACAAGTATGCAAATCGCTATTAACTTGGGCAGTCGACATACTATGGTGTCAGATCTCGCGGCTTTCGATTAGTATTTAGAAATGTGAGCGGGCGCATACCGAGCCAAGTCGGACAATACGTGTGTAGCATATTGATCATTGAATATTCATTCGTACATGCACAAGGCACTGATTTTACAACCTTCTGTCTACTTAGCGGGTGACGTCACTCGTGACAAAAAAAAAGATTATTATTCTATAAATTCTATAGAATTTTGATGAAATCGTATGATATTCGATCTTTCGATTGTTCAAATTAAAGTTTTGAATATTTGGTAATGCATTCAATGAATAGTTTCTGCTTAAATACTGTTAAAAAGACACAACATTTTAAATAAAGATAACTATTTTTTAAAATTAAGTTTGTTTCATCCTGTCGATGTTAATGTTTCTAAGCTTATTGCACCATCATTTTTAACTCCCTGCAGCTTTGTTTTTTATTAAGCGTCGTAGGATACAGGAAAACATCGTAATGCAACCTGCAGATATCGGCGAAGAAATTCAAAGAAAATACGAGCTAGTCATGGGTTGAACTACACTATACTGCACTACTGGGTACAGTCTACTATTGCTTGCTAATATTTTTTCCAGTTGATGCTCAAGAAATGATCAGTCATGTTTACAATTGTATTAAAACAAAAGTTGAAGTGTTAGTTATTCTTTTCTCTGTTATTCTATGAACAATAGACAATTCAGATGAACTGTAGTTGTGGGATATATGAATCATGATGACTATTGCTGTAACTATTTGTAAAAGTTACGGACCCCTGACAGATAACAAAGACCCCATTTTTTATTGTTTATTTAATTTAAATGAATAAGCTGTCTAATAATTTGTCTGTCTATGGATCACTTTCGATCCACTTTGAGTTTCCACTGCCGAAACATTTATAGCATATCGTTGTCCTTCTTTTTTCTTTGGGTAAAAAACGAGTTAACAATATGCTTTGTATTTTTGTACTGACAAACTTAAGGAATTTCGTGTACAATGTTCTTTATACTATGACTAGCTTTTGCGCGCGACTTCGTCCGTGTAGAATTAAAAAATATAACCTATGTGACTCTGGGATAATGTAGATTTCTATGAGTGAAAGAATTTTTGAAATCGGCCCAGTAGTTCTTGAGTTATTTCAATACATACAAAAATTCAAAAATACAAAGTTTCTCTCTTTAAAACATTAGTAAGGAGCATACACATTACCCGAGTACAAGTTTGTTTATGTCTTGATGTTTTAATAAAATCATCACATGTACAATGACCCTTATAGAATGTGCCGAGTTACCGGGGCGTAGTCAGTTTACCTGGGGCTGTAATCTTCCTGGTTCGTTGTATCTGCAGGTATTCGATCCCCTCCCCTGGCCTTACCTCAGCTTCATCATTCTATACGGCAATGATTGTTGCGTGATCTAACGGAACGTAAGCAAAAACTACGTCGTTAATTACGCTTGTTTTTTTTTAATTATTGTTGAAATCAACACTTATACTTACCATGTATTATCTCTACTAATATTATAAAGAGAGAAACTTTGTATTTTTGTTTGTATTGAAATAACTCAAGAAC